>JANHFL010001132.1:154631-169991 GCA_032468155.1 Oxyrhabdium leporinum | reverse complement strand
GGCTCTACTTCTGGGGGTCACCAGTCGGCATTTCGCCGCCGATGGTACCCCCAGCAGGCCCTCCCTGTGTGACCGCAAGGGACGTCGGGGGGGAGTAGACTCGATACGGTCCTGCAGATATCCTGGTTGCCCCCCACCCCACTCCCACCCCAAGAACACCACTGACGTCTCTCTCACTACTTTTGGATATACTTCTTACCTGCATTTGGGATCCGATAACCGTGTTGTTACAGGCCAGTTCAGTCTTGTTGATTGTGTCCAGCACAGCCGCCTTGCCCTCAAATTCTTTATTAGCATTTAGATGACGCTCTAGGAGATTTTGCACATCGGCGCTGTATTGGTTTGTGAAGGCTTCTTCATACTGATCGGTCCAGAGTCTAATGCGGTTTTCCCACCCCTCTGTGGTATTCTCATCCAGGGCGTGGGCTTCTGAAGGAGAATTCTGTATCAAACCACAGAGTCAGTTCAATGGCTGAATGGTTTGGGGCCCTATAAAAAGACACTCAGGACTTTTTTTGAAATGGCCCTTTGCTTATAAACAAAAACAAAAAACCCTATAGAAACAATCTCCTCATTCTTAATTAGCCTTGATCAAGCACAATTTAAAGTCTCTCCTGAAAAACCGCTAGAAAATCAAGAACAGGAAGAAAATGCTTGCAAACTCATCCCTAAATATCATGAAATATCCCCAGCCATCTTTACCGGTGCCTCATTCTTTCATATTCAGCAAACAGGATACTATAGCCCTTGACAATGATTTACTAAATTAATGCTACCCAATTCCCATGTTACAGAGCGGCTTTTAAAGCGATGATGCTATTCATAAATGCGATGATGCTATTCATAAATCAATGACCGCCATATGCAGTACATTTGGAATCTGGTTGTAAAGGTGTTTATCAGGGTTAGACATGGATACTCACCTTCATCCGCAAAGATTTCCGTGAACCTTCTCTAAAAGCCTGTCAAGCGCAACAAGAGAAATCAACTATCAGTATTTATATCCTGGGTATCTGAGTTTCTGTTCAATAAAGGTTACATTTGCTTTAACATAAAGGGGGAGGGACCGAGAAACTACAATGCAAAAAACTGGAAAAGCCATCGACCTCCGTTTATTTTCATTATACTCCTCCCACAAAAAAAGTCATCTCTTCCAGGACTTCACAAACCTAGAAATATCGATGGCTCTCTTTTCATTTATGCTGATCCTCAAATATCTATCCTATTAAAAAAATCAATTGGACAACAATTGTATGCATAAAGAATAGTGTACAGGTAGTCCTTGGCTTATGACCACCACTAAGCCCAAAATTTATCTTGCTAAGTGAGAAATTGTTGAGAGGTTTGCCCCCATTTTACTTTTCTTGCTACATTTTTTAAATTCATGAATGTTAAATTAATAACTCAGTTGTTAAGCGAATCTGGCTTCCCCCACTGACTTTTCTTGTCAGAAGATTCCAAAAGGGGATTGCACGGCTTCAGGACACTGCAACCGTCGTAAATACGAACCCACTGTCAACCATCCAAATGTAAGTCACATGAACATAAGGATGCTGCAATGGTCACAAGTGTGAAAAACTGTCATAACTTTTTCCAGTGCCACTGTAACTTCAAACAGTCACTCAACGAACTGTTGTAAATCGCGGACTGCCCGCATTTCACTCGATTATTCCTATGTAGGCTTCTTCAAGTCCTGCTATGCTACATCGTTGTGGCCGTGGGATATTCTTTGGAGAAATGAGTGAAGAACACTAGAAGCAGATGCCAATAGTGTGTGTGTGTGTGTGTGTGTGTGTGTATATTCCCACCAAGGTCAACCAATGCGTGAGGTGAATTTTGCCCCATTTTACAATCTTTCTTGTCACAATTATTAAATGAATCACTGCAGTCGTTAAATTAGTAGCATAGTTGTTAAATGAATTTGGCTTCCCCATCGGCTTTAATTGTAAGAAGGTTGCAAAAGGTGATCACATGACCCCAGAACATTGCCACTGTCATAAACGTGGGTCATTTATCAAGCGTCCAAATTTTGATCACATAACCAGGGGGATGCTTCAACGGTGGTGTAAGTATAAAAAACAGTCATAAGTCACATTTTTCAGTACTTTTGTAACTTTGAATGGTCACTAAATGAACTTTGTAAGTCGAGGTAGTATCTGTATTGGGCAAATAGCTGCCAAAAGATGCTGGAGGCAGATGATTATTTTAGTGACAATGGCAAATACATAATTTCTAACTGTTCAAAAGAAGGCAATGGTATACCACTCCTACATTTTAAGGGAAAACCACACAAAAAGGGAGGCAAAACGAAGTGATTTGACCATATTGGGCTGGATAACCAGCCCTCAGGTTGTTGGCATTCAACATGCTACTGAGGAAGGGCTGAAAACCTTTTGGAATGCTAACCGTTTTTTATGTCCTGGAAACATTCAAGTTTTTGAGACGTCTTGCTGTCAATGTTGCAAAGTAAAAAAAAAAAAAAAAGAAGAAGATCTGAAGACAGAAAGACAGAATTACAGTGGGAAAACGAAGCATGAGAAGCACGAACACGAGAAAGCTCAACCCAATGACGGATTAAATGAATCAATTGCACACCGACATCTCAGGAACCACTGAATCAGAAAGGGCGGGAATTAAGACATTTTACAGTCAGAAGATCACACCGTTTACTACACAGGACATGGAAACAAAGAAATGAAATGGCACTGCTTTCATAGAAAGGATACAGCAAAGGCAGTATTTGGGTACAACAGAGTCAGTGACCATATACTATAAATCAAAATTTGCAGACAACCCTGCAACATAACGAAGGTCCACGGTTATGCTCCGGCCACTTTTGGACGAGAAAGAGGAGGAGGAAGATTGATTTTATTGGCCAAGTTCAATCGGGGTCAAAATCGTGCAAACAAGATACGTTTCTTACGGTTGGAGACTCAAATGCCAAAACTGGAGGTAGTAAGGAGATAAAACGCTGTTAGGAAACAGCAGGAAAACAGTTAGGAAAATGCTGGGTTAGGAAACAGAAGTTAAGCAGGAGAAACGACTACCCAATGACCGTTTCTGTCAACCCAACGATTTCTTCCTTGCCCGAAACAGTTTTAAAGCAATCAAACCCACAACTATGTACACTGACTTCAGCAGACGGGATACACAGAAATCGCGTTGACCCCGTGTTGTTATTGGGACAGAAAGAGGCGGTGGAAGAATTATTCTCACTTCTCAAGACAGGGAAGACGTGGCCAGGGGCTGGCTGGCTGCGGAACAGACTGTGGGGTTCCAAGCCAGACGAGGGGAAAAGAAGAAAGCCAACCAGTTTCCACCATAGGATTCTGAGCACATACCCACCATTTTTTCAAGGAGAACGTCAGGAATCGCTCTGAAGCGCTGAACCTCATTGATAGGGGACCAGAGGAACTGTGGAATGAAATCAGAGAAGCTGTTAAGGATGAACGTGGAAACTGGGTGTCAGAACGGACGGTGGAAAACTGCCAAGAGAAGAGAAGCCAGAAAGAACGAAGGAAGACCAAAGATCTCAGGAAGAAATTTAACAAAGAATTTCAAGGGAGCTGTTAGAAGAGATAAAAAGCAGCATTATAACGGCGCCTGGGAACGCGCTGACCACGGCGATCGATAGGTATGGGAACAACAGGACAAGCTTTCTAAAAGATCTCCGAACTCAGAAAGACGTTCTAATGTCAAATTGGTATGTTAAAAGGATACCAACAGGAACTGGTTCTAAGAAAACACAACCACGATGGATGGGACGTATTGAAATTATGTAGAGATGTCATCAATGATTTAGAAAATATTTCCTATTTACAAGAAGATCTAACACTAGTAGTTGAAGTCAGAGAAGTACGCCGGTCATAACCAGTCGGAAGGCGACAGAAATTGATGGAATGTCTACAAAAAAATGGCAAGCAACAGAAGAACTGGTAACCAAATGATGCCAGCACATCTGGAGAATCACACAACGGCTAGGAAATTGGATGAGGTTAGTCAACCAATACCAGAGAAAGGAAACTTAATTTAGTGTCCAAAGTATCATATATTTAATTTCACACACTAGCAAAATAATGCTTAGGATTAGCCAATGTAAATTAGAATTCTACAGGAAAAAAAAAAAAGAGATCCTAGATATTCAAACTGATTGTGACTGTTATAGATAGGTCTTCACGAGCACGTCAAGTTGACAGGCATCCTCTATAGGCATTCTGATTTCATTGTCCCCATGAAAAACCCATACATAAGACAGGAAGCCACAGCTCAAAACACGGCAAAATAGACTTGCTCCAAGTTAGTGAAGGAGTGGAATCACGGTGTAAACTCTATTTGCGCAACTTATATGCTGAATATATATTGAAACAAGCTGAAATTGGAAGATGAGCATGGTTTTAAAACTGGAAAAAGAAATATAACACCGTGCACCATGCTGACGACGCTGTTCTGATAGCTGAAAATACAAATGAACTGCAAGCTCCAGTAATGACAATCAAGGAGCACAATGAAAAATGGAACTAAGAATAACTGTAGAGAAAACTACTACTGATAACAGGCACAGCAATAGGAAAGTGAAACGGCGAATAACTTTTTTTAGGATCCACTATCCACAATAAAGGGACCAGCAGACAAGAAGTATGCTGCAGACTAGCACTTGGTAAATTAGCAACAAAGCCTTTAAAAAGGCTATTCAGATGCCGTGATATATCTATACCTACAAAGATCGGGACTGTGCAGGCGATGGTTTTTCCTCTGGCATTGTATGGAAGCGAAGGTTAGATAGAAATGATAGAAAAATATCAATGCTTTGGAACTCAAAGAGGAAAACCAGCAACAACGTGGATAAACTTGAGTACACCAGTGATTGACGCATCCCTGGGAGACCCCAAGGGCCAGGTTGGGAACAGATGATCCCGAAAGAGATCCATCCACGTGGTTGCTAAGAATCAACCCCGACTTGACACACAAATTTGAATCAAATCAGATAGTTCATTTGCAAAATGCAATACCTGAACCAAAATCTTTTACAGGATCTATAGCTTCTCCCAAATTAAACAAAAGCTAGTGCCTGTGAACTGCTGCTTGATGTACTAAAAGTAAATTAGACTAGTTAACACACAGAACTAGTAACAATTCATTTACTTTGTAGCTACAATTCTAATAGGTACCAACATACAAAAGGCACCTCCAGAGTCAACTGCCTGAGGTAGTGAGTCTCCCATTTTCTAAACTGAAAAAAAAATGTAGTTAGAGTGTATTGTAAAGCAGCAGTTTTCAGTACATCCTCATGTCTAAGAATACTTACATTGAATCTAGAGCTATTTTCAGAAAATAAAAACCCCGCGCTGATATAACGTAGTGTTTTGTTTTAAACTGTGACCTCTTGGGGGGGGGAGGGGGAATGAGGAAAAGCCAAGAGAGGGAGTGATAATAAATCCTGTACAGGATTAGAAAGTAGGGAAAGTCTCAGGGACTGAATGCCAGGTTGGTCTGTATGTGTGTAGACGTGGCAAAACCCTTCCCAACACTCCTCCAGTTTTCAGGGAAGTGCATAAAATTAGGGAAGCGTATAAAATTCTGTCCTTGAATCCTTCTCTGCACAGAACGGCTGTTTTCAGGTGGTCTGTGGTTGAACGGCAGTGATGGAGGGGAAGAGCAGGAAACAAACCAAGGGCCTCTCAAGCTGCTGAGTGGGAAAAGGGAAGGGCGAGGCTGGTGTTTATTGTCCCTCTGTTCACTTAGCAGCAACGTAGCAGGGCATTCTTTTCTGATTGGCCGTCCGTCCATCCAGACAGACAGCCTGCTTTTCCATGTATGACATCCTTGGGGTTTTTCTCCTGCTCTCCACCCAGAATATGGGTTTTGGGTCTAGACAGCCATCAGAGGACACAGTACATAATACCTGGCCAGAATCAATTATTATTAACCGGTTTATAAAGTTAACTCTCCAAATGGCTCGGTGCTTTTAAGCACGAATGCTTAAAATTTAAAAATAATAATGGTGTTTTGTTCTAATGACAAAGCATGATAATCACCCTGAAATAATATAATGGATATTAAAAAACATTCTCTTTGGAAGGGTTTATTTCTTGCCACAAATTAGATAGGTCTCCACGGACACGTTAAAAACATTTGTCATGTAACTACAGAGCTGGTGCAAATGTAAGTCGCTCACCAGGCATCCGAAGATACTTCTTCTTACTTTGTATATTTCCAGACTTGAATAATTAAGCTTACAGAGGTTAACTTCACAATTTAAATGCTTTCAATGATAGCTGTTATTATTACAACTCATTTGTGCAAAGTCTCAGCAGCATTTCTATAACTTCTGCGCTAAGAATTTATCAATAATTAGCTTATAAGCCAGTTTAAAACCATGAGGCTGAGACAGTCATGACTTTACATTCTTCTGTGCTCCTGCTGTGAAAATGCTGTATTAAATATACATATTTGCTTTCTAGCACTTACTGTGAATGGAAAGGACACATCAACACAACACAACATAACTAACACTGAAGGGTCTTTTTTCCAATGTTCCAGTAAAGTTTTCAATTCTCATCAAACATCATTTTTGCAAGTGATAAGGGCAATATTAAGAGACTCCTAAGGTCATTAAGTTTAATTTCCTGACTGGTGCAAGAATCCAAATTAATGCATATCCTAAGACTGGTTATTCAGCCTCCATCTAATCTCTGCAAAATGACTTTTTCTTTCAAACTTCTGTTGTGTGGCATCTCTATTACTGCCTATAATTATTTCTGAGACATATTTAGAGACATTTAAATCATGTGTTAGGCAGTTTAAGAGTGTGGTTTTGTGCTTTGTAACACAGGCCTCATTTTATGTCATTGCTGGGCAAACTCCCAAATTTACCATTCTGGGAAATGAGCATGTGACTGGCCACACCCATCATGAAATAATGCTGTGATCCTGACAATAATTTTATGAATGGGTAATTCCATCCACTCGCCCACATAGCCCACAATTTCCTTAGCATGTCCACGAAGCTGTATTTGAATTACAAATTATTATTTATTAAATCTGTGTGCTGCCCATCATGCTGTAAGGGGACTTGTGGCCCAAAAGAATAAACTTTCAAAATTTGTACCTGCTACATCAGGCATAGTATTCAGCCTGTGGAAATTCAGATCAAAAATCTGAAATTTGGAGCTAAAGAATTTAATAGGGCAACAGAGGGTATAACTAGGGAACAAATTGAAATGAGACAAATCAACATTTTATTTAACCATATTTCATCGCGATACTGGTAACACATTAAAAAAATGTGCAAAGTGCTCAGCATTAATCTCAATGCCTTTGACTGATTGACTAAAATCGTATTAGTCATTTGCCAGGTTATTATTTTTTTAAAAAAAAATAGATTAAATTATGCTTCTTTTTTATGAATAAATTTTCCTTTTGGGCAAGCTATGCCCCCTGCCCTCATTTACAGCTCTGCAAGAGACTTAGACAGAATAGCAATACCCACCCACCAACCCAGCCAAAATGAAACACATAAGTAACTTTCTTGTGCATTTGGTCTGTAATGTTTACTACTAGTCTGCTTGAGGAGAAAGTCTGCCCAACCTAAATGCAAACACGTGTGATTTTTTTTTTCTTTCTCCTTAGTGGAAAGTTATGCATCACTTGAGGAAGATGAATGGCAAAAAAAAATCTAAGCCAGTCTCTTGCTTAGCAAATGCCTTGAGACTCCAACAGCTGTTTCTGTTCACATACCTTGATTTTTTTAGCTTTTGGTGCTGTACGAGCTCTCTCTGTATTCCTTTTTCTCTTTTTAGGTTTGGTTCTACAGACTCGATTGACTGTCAGAGTGATGCTTGTAGGAGTGTGTTGGGTAGCAGTATACAACACTGTGGAGGGAGAGAGCTCCTCATCCCAGCTCTCTGTTGCACTGCTATCTCCACCTAGAAAGGAAAATATCATACTGACAACCTTCATAATTTGGGGAAATCGTCACACTGCTCTTCAGCTTGACTTTGAAGAAGAGATGCCTGCCTTTCATGACAACAACTTGGAAGGAGACACAGTAAATGCTTTCTACAAGGACAAATGCTGATTCATAAATCTCAGTGATCTGTTTGCAGTAAACAGACTGAACTTACCTGACACGTTGTCTTGTTTCCGGCGACGAAATCTGATTACTTTCCCCCTGCCAATTCCCCTACAAAAAAAAAGGAGACATTTCATACCGGCACTGTCAATGGCAGTGCTGCCTAAAATAAAAGTGGACTACAGTGACTTGGGTCTTCAGTGGAATGCCAGCTGACTTCATCTTGGAAGAGTTACATAAAGCTTACATGCCTTGAATGGCTATCAGAACTTTATATGCCAATATGTTAGCTTCAACCATTAATGTTGTGTTATATTATGCAACCAGCACGCTTTCTATACTCCCAAAGAATGTTGCCTTCTGGTTCTAGAAAAGAAGACATTCATAAGCTTAAAGAGTATGAAAACGACACTTAAATACTCTGGGCTAGGGATAATTTGAAGGGGTAAGAAAGACTCCAAAGTGTCCCTCTGAAACTACAATTTCACTTCTATATGAGAATCTCTGGTGACATTAATCTCTTCTTCACAGCAACTACAACTCTGTGATTAGAAAAATATATCTAACACCATAGTAAAATAGAATGCCTTTAACACCACAGAAGTCCAAGAGAGATTACTTTACCAATTATATTTGGCTGGCTAAAACAAGGAAGTGCCTTTTGCAAATTTCACCTAATTAACTTGCACTGTTTGGTCTCTCCTGTTGTGGAATTCTGCTTTTTTTTTTCCTTATAACCTGCTGCCAATTAGTTTCTTTGCTCCATGCCACAATAATGAATCACAGGCTGAGTCAATGGGAAATTAAGAGAATGGTTCACAAGATATAATCATGAAACCTCCTTCACAATCCTCATTGAGTTGGTTACCCACACACAGGCACACCTAGAACTTACCTGCATTTTTCACACTTGATGAGGAAGCCATCTTGGGAAAGACTGCAGTGACACCAGCTAGGAATAGATTCTGCCTCTGAAGAACTCTCTGTGTCACCAGAATTCTCCTCATCATGAGAGTGCAGGCCATTCAGTTCTGCACGTGGGATGATGGTCTGGACAGGGGGAGAAGCAGGAGGGGTCGGAGGAGGAGGAGCTCCATAATTATGATCCTAAAAACAAATGTTTGCATCAGTGCTGTTTTAAATTTCGGGGAAGGATAATAGCAAAAAGAAAAGGAACGGCTTACAAAATTCCACAAGCTTTACTAATGCATTGCAAAGCCCAAAGCAGCTCACAGAGGTTTGGAAGGTGATCAAAATATATGATAACAAGGATCATATACTTAATCTGGGATTCAATCTAAAACTAAGTGAGTAATTGTTTCCTCTATTCAACCCAAGGAGTTTCCTGAAAAAATGAACACATTTTTTAAGCACCTAGGCAAAAGGGGGAAAAAAATGAAAAGTGGACTTTGGGAAACTTCAAGATTGGTTAAAAATACACACAAATACACACATACACACGCACACACACAAAGCTAGCACATTAGGAAAGGAAAAAGCCCACAAATCAACTGAATCAGGATGGTACACAAGTAGGAGTACATATTAAGATGCAAGAATTTTGCACAATTGAACATAAGAAGCCTGCAAGCAAAGTCATACAAACCTCCTGATTCTGAAAATATTAGTTTATGATACACATAAACATAAATATTTTCATTTAAAAAAAATAAAATAAAACAGCTCCTAGAAATTTCCCTATAGCTTTCTCTCAGTAAAAACCACAAAAATGCCTCTTCGTCTAAGCCAATATTCCAGTTTGCAATAAGGTTTCCACATATATATATTTTGGGGGGGAAATTCCAAAACTATACTGCAAATGCCCTCCAAAAAGATCTCTAGCTCAGTCATGTTGAAGCTGGGAGGGGAAGAAATGGGCTTGATAAAGTACGAATCTACTGCAGATAACAGAGAAGGTACTCACTGCATAAGGCAGCCCTCGGTAGCTGTGCCTCTGGGAGGCCCCGTAGCCGTGATTTGCATACACATTCTTCTCACTAACAGCTGGGCTAGCTTCGACAGACTCTGGGCTGCAAAAAGGGCCAACAGCAGAACCCATCAGTAGAGGAAGTGGGTCTTTTTTTCCCATAATTAGCCAGATCTCAGAGCTCTCTCATGATGCTAAACCATCATCTAGCCAAGAATGGACACACCTTGGGAGAACAGGAGGGACAGAACCCACGAGAGCTATGTATGGTATAAGGAAGGGAGAAAAGGCTGAGGACTGGCATACAGTTTCAAAGTTGGTATTCAGTAAGAGACAACAGGAGCGAAAAAAGGTACTCATACCAATCTTTGAATTATTGTTAGTTACTTATACATTGCATCAGAAAGTGGATTTTTGAATTATGTATAACCTTTCTCATCTGCTTGACTTCTTTTGTAATCACAGCTCTGCGTCCAGTCAGGTTACAAAGTTTATAAACCTCTGACTTAGCTGCGTACTCCTCCCAGGAAACAAAGTCTTCTCATTGCTTCTCCTTAATGCACAAGCGTCTACGTACAGTTTCTTAGTGACGGAAATTTGAGTGAAATTGGCAAGAATAGACCCTGAATATTTCATTTAGTAAAATCTACAGTGTGTAGAGAGTATCCAGCTTTCTCACACAATCATGTGAGAGGAACCGCATACCTATCGTCTCTACCGCTGGAGAGAAACAGCAGGTTCCTACCACAAGAGGGCAGAAAAAAGCAACTTAAAATGTACAAAACTAGCGGTTAGTGGAAAGCTATGGGAGTCCTTGTTACAGAAAAGGAAACAGGAAAAGCTTTAGATGAGGAAGCCAAAGCTGGAAGCTAGAAGGAGAAGCTGCTCTCTATGGAGGATGGGAGGGAGAGGAAGAGAGAGAGAAGACTGAGAAGAGGGAGAAGAGCCAATGCTGCAAGCACACATTGGGGACTGAAGTCCAGAAAACGTCCTTTCTGCAACCACAGTACCTTTTCCAAGGCTATTCCTATGAAGAAGAGAGCTATCATTACACCACCGTTGTTTACTTGCAATCCTGTCCCTCTGCAAAAATCTCAGCATCATTTTTATCTGTAATCACTGCTTTAGCAAATCAAGGCAGACATGCCTTTTAAAGCAACTGATAAATCACAGACAATGCTTTGTTCTGAGGCTGTCTGACTTACTTGACAGAAGGAACCTGCCCAATTCCAGGCCCTTATTTTATTGTTTTATCTGTATTCATATTTTAATGGCCAGGCATTATGCTAGAATAATTATGCCACTTGTCACATTTTCCAAATTGTGTTTTTAGTTGACTGAAAATAATTAGTGGATCATGGCAGAATGAAGAGTTGAAGGCTGATGGACCCTACACCAACAAGGATAGGGAGTTTAGTGCCAGAAGAGTAAAAACAATGGGGACTACTATTTGTAGTCCCCGTTGTTTTTACCTCCGTGTTTCCAAGGAAAAGAACAGGAGATATAAATGGAGAAAGGCTTTCTCAGGCCTCTGATACCAGATGACAAGATGCAAAACCACTGCAATTGGCAGTTATCATGAAAGGCGACCTCATATGCTCTTGAGCAGCCCAGGAGAAAACACTGCAAATAAAATGAATCTGTAGAAGTCCCCTACGATAGCAACAACAACCGGTATTAAATCAACCTCTGAGCTGGGAAGCAAAATGTGTATCTGAGCTAAATCTAGCATCAATCAGTAATAGCATCAGTCGGGATTCTAAATGGATTTTTTTCTGCTGAGCACACAGCTGAAGCTGCATTGGTTAAACCCTTCTTTCTTAACTATGCTTATCAGAATCAGGCTATGAAAACAAACCAGAAACAATGTCAGCTCATACTTTGCATCCACTAAAAAGAAGCAAAGAAAAGGAAAGCTCTGTGTATGCAGGGGCCTCAAAGACTAGGAGAGAGAGAGAGAGAAGGAGAGAGAGAGAGGGAGAGGGGGGGAGAGGGGGGGAGAGAGAGAGAGAGAGAGAGAGAAAGGGAGAGAGAGGGAGAGAAAAAACCATATATACACATCAGGATTAGTCCGCCTTGAGTTCAGACTGTAAAACAGATGGCTTGAACAGGATGTCTGGCTTTCTAAGTTACACTGCTCACCCTAGTGTTACAAATTGAGGAAGACAAGTCTAAGAACACAGAACATCCATCTCATTTTTGGCCTTCCTCTTTCCTATGGACACTTCATTTGGGTTCCTGCACCAGTGGCTACCAGAGGATGTTCTTGGCAAGCCACTTAAATAATCCTCCCTCAGGAAAAGAACGCTACACTGAAAAGATGAAAATCCACGTAACCGTTTGAGATAGGCGAGAGGTCCGGTGCCTAAAAGATCCTCCTTACCCACATCATACAGCCGTCGGTAGCAGCAGTACCCATGCAACAGGAAAATAAGGGTACTGCCAGGGCTCATTTCTTGCAAGACTCCTATCAACCAAGGCATAGCATGTGACGCAACAGAATGAGAATTAAAGACCTCTGGGAAAGCCGTACATTCTAGCAAAGTGCTTTTCCTTGAATGCAGTTTGGAGGATGGAGAACAGCTTCCCCTTGGTGTTTCATCTTGATCTAACTTGGATAGGATAATCCCGTAAACCGAGGCAGTATCTGTCACAAAGCTAAATGCTTTCTATTATCCCAGGCTCATCCGAATAGCCAAGTTCTGAACACCAAGTTCTGATTCCGTACCCTCCACATTTTCAGACAAGGAAGCACTTACTCAGATCCAGCAGCCATATCTGAATAAGATGTATCTGGTGTAGTGACTCCCAGAGGGATTGCAATGCTCATGACGTTTGTCAGGGATCACGGAGTCCAAAGGGTAGTGACTGGCAGCTCCAAGGGCGGGGAGCAGCCGCAAAGCCTCGGCCAACACGTCACGGACATGGGTAAACCTGCCGAAGGAAAAAGAAACAATGCACTGCACTTGTGTTCTTCACGGCCACAGCCATATGGTTTACCCTGCAAATCATGCTGAAGTTGAGGGAAGAGGGAAGAGCGAAACAGAAAGCAGCAATTTCAAATGATGCATGTCGTCTCTTGCCTTGACCATCACGCTTACATAATTTTCACTCAAATATGGCCACCAATTTTATAGCCAGATTTTCATAATGCCTCAGAAGAGAATGCTGAGCAGAATAAAAAGGCTTGAAGGCCTATCTTGCAAATGTCAGCCGTACGAACAAAATGACTAATATGGGGTTGGAAAGAGGAGAAGGAAACACTCCCGAGGTGAAAGCGACAACTGTATCTATTTCCACAGCGTAATTGTTAGCAAAAATGTAATTGATTTCAATTGGAAAAATGCAGAGAAACAGATATCGGGAAAGGAATTACCTTCCATTTTTCATGTATGCTGTTGAGAAAAGCAGCGACAAATATACGGCATGCAAATACGGCATGACATTTAAGAGGTATATTTTACGCCTAAGTATTACCAAAAAAAAAAAAGCCACATGAGCAGAAGTCCCGCAACAGGCCAATCGAGAAGAAAGAAGCATAGGTACGAAAGAGGAAAACAGCACGTTGCAAGTGGTAGTAAATGAATTCAATCTCTCTGCACCTGCCTCTAAAGAGCTGGGGGTGGGCCTGGTCAAGCAAAGGAGAGGTATTTCTCCCTTCCAAGTGCAACTACAGCACAAACCCTGTTAGAAGGACTAGCACAGACTATGGCAAATCTCTGACCGCTTGTGGGAATGATTCATTCTGGAATGGCAACAGGAATGCATGGATTAAAGCAGTTGCGCTGAAGTCATTTGTTAATATTGCCGATCCGAAAATCACAATGGCTGCATCGCCCCAACTTGTTTTGTCAAACTAATACATTTTTCCCCCTAAGGTAATTGTGCAAACAATTAGTAATTTGTTCATAAGGCGCAATTTCTACCCCTCTAAATAGCCTTTCAAGTATTTCCCTATCTCTGCCATCTGCCAGTACGCGAGGCGTGTGATACGAGCAACAGAAATTGTATTTCTCTTCTGTCCTAGAATAGATCACAGCATTTCCTTCCGGCTCTGTACAGCCATTTGCACAAGAAGTCGAGCTCTGGATTCTTTAATGATTCCTGAGATAAATGTTGAAAGCTGGAACTTCAAACGCATCCCATTTCTCAGCAAGCAAGACACGTCAGACACAGTATCTCTTATCTGATAGGTCAGCCTAGAAAATGCTGTTATTTGTTCTCTTCTCAGTGAGGGTGGAGACATAAGATCACATCAGCCTGCTAAGAGGGCTGGGAATTCCCTTCAGGACATTTCTGCACAGTTGAGAGCTATCTGCTGCCATAAAAGGAACACCCATGCTCAGGGGTTACATTAGAAACTGTTTAATATTTCTGAAAAGGAAGTATTTAAGTGGGGCATTAGAGATGTATATGTAAATATGTACATGCTTACATGAGAAAAGCAGGTAAGGCTGCAGATTCTTTCTGGAAGCTCTCTGTACATCACTAAAACCGTGTTAGTATGAACCATACTAGTACTCTGAGAAAAATGCTGCCTCATGTATACTATAGGAAAACCCTAATTAAACATTTCCTTCAGATTTGGCAAACAGCCCAAATGTGGTGTTCCCAAAAAGTATCTTTGCAGTCCTACAGAGAATTGGCTACCGCCTGACACAAAGGCCTGCTGTTATCATCCAGAAATTATCAACTGAATTCATGAAAGGAAGGAAGGGTATCAAGTTCGGACTTCAGAAACAAATTAAATAGTATAATATTGTATCATAGGGGCTTTTGAAAGAAATGAGAGTTGAACCAATCTACATCCCTGGTCAATCTGGAATTCCAACAATCTACTATGTATTGAACTCAACATCAAAAATAACATGAACTCTGCATGAATGAAAGCTCAGACAATACAAATGACACAACGGATAAAGGAGAGAAAAACAAAGAGGTCTTGGTAAGTAAATATCAACAGCATTTTCTGGCTCTTGCTGATATAACACTGCAGAAGATATCCTTGAAATATTCAATATTAGACTGGCTCGTATAGCCCAACTCGAATTTAGCAGAAAGCTTTACCTACACTGCAAAATCAAATCATACAGTAGCATGGATAGCAGTTTAAGCCAGACTGGGGATGTATAGGCAATTGATTTGAACAGAAAAAGGTAGCATTAATATTATGTTCTAAACAATATAGACGGACTTTCCATTAACCAGGTAAACAAACATCAAACCTAAAGCTGCCAGAGTGTTCAAGATGTAAAACCAACAGAATAGCGTGATCTTGGTTTCCACCTTTACTCTCCAGTGGGGGGTGGGGGGGGTGGGGGCAAGACAGACGAGCTGGCTGCAGTGTTTTGTGTATAAAAAC
>JANHFL010001132.1:131898-149741 GCA_032468155.1 Oxyrhabdium leporinum | reverse complement strand
TATCAAACATGGAACTTATTTTACCAGTGGTTGGAAAAAAGGGGTGGAGAGTAAGAATGGAATCTATATTGTCAAGCAAATTAAATACCCAGACAACACAATGTTTATTAAGCACTAAGAAATGTAATTAACAGAAAATTAATAAAATTTATTTTAAAAAAAGAAAGAATTTAGAGCCATAAGTGAATGTTTCTCTGTGTCATGTTTCACTGCTATATTTCCTAAATTGCTCCACCCAATGCTTCCATACACATCTTTAGTTCTCCAGGTCTAACAAAGCATCTCATTAGATTCAAAGATTTCTATAACTATATAGACAGACTTTCAGAGAGAAGTAATCTGCAGACAAATATGTATCAATGCAAATTTCAATACAAATGCAAAATTCTTCTCTTAGAAAAAATGGCTTCAATGAACAGGTACATGATGCTGGATACCTGGTTTTCAATGGTTCTTCCAAAAAGGTTCCTGAAATAGTCATTGCTTACAAGTTGACTGAAAACCACCATCTATGATAAATTTGCATAAAAAGAGGCAACATTAATTTTAGGCTTATCAATGTAAGGATGGGGGGGGGGGAGTTAACAAAGCAAGGCAGCTGTGTTATGCATGTACATGGAGAATCAGCCGACAGAAGATTTCAAAGCAGCTGCTTCACAACCCCAAACATGACGCTTCACGTGTGTTCCCATTCACTCTACATCTCCTTCTAAGCCTCTGCACTGTGTTAATAGTTCTGAGACCCCGTGTTAGTCAGATTCCATTTCTAGTGTTATGTTCAGTTCTGGATACCATGGACTTCAGTCACCTTGACACAAGCTCAAAACAGAGCAATGAAGATGATTCGGGAAAAGAGATAAAGTCTTATGAAAAGAGTTGGGTCATGATCTGTTCTACATCATCCCAGAGGGAAGACAGGGGATAATGGCTTTAAAGTTATGGGATGACAGTCTGGTTGAATGTTAGGGGGTGGGTAGGTGGGACTTAAAGGGAAAAAAAAACCCAGAACAAATGTACCCAGTGAGGTGGCTGAACTTCCACTGACGATTGTTTATTTGAGAGTAAGGATTTATAGTAAACAGTTTTAATAACTCTCTCCAACATGTTAGAATCTAATATGCCACAAAGGGAAACTTATTCCTTCAACAGAGCTCTTTATCTGTTGTTCCTTTCAGGGTTTCAGAGTTTGCTCCTAAGAATTACGGTATCTTCCAGAGCAGTTTTGAGGGAGATGTAGAACTCTGCAGAGAAATCACTGCTCTCTATTTCCATATACGAAGAAAGCCTCATCAAGTTGAAAAAGTTTGTGCAATAATTGAAAATAAATTTGAAGAAGATGTCCAACTTTCAAGTCTAGTGGTAATTGTGTAAAAATATTCTGCATAAATAATCATGAAAAAAGATAGAAACGTAACTGGTTATGTAAGCAGTGTATTTTCCACAAGGCATACTTTTTAAAAGTGCTTTTTGCAGTTCTGATAGCTCTGCAAAATCAATAGAAGAAACAGTTATTCGCATGTGAGCTTTAGATTCTTTGTCAAATTGCTTCTGAAATGCGATACTGAAAACTGTACGGAAGCATGCAAGACAGCAAGACTGAGAAAAAAGCAAGAAAAAAATAAAAATAATGAATACTGGGTCTATGAACAAAGAGAAACCATATTATATTTATTTATTTGTATCCCACCTTCATTATTCAGGAATAGAACAAGAAATAAGTCAAGGCGCAAACATACCTAATGTTCCTCCTCCTATTGTTCTCACAACCACCACCTTAGGTGAGTTGGACTGTGGGAGTGACTGGCCCAAAGTCACCAACCCACACACTAAATTTAATGAGAATGAACATTAGAGCAACTAGCAATTTTAGACGCAGCTCAGACAAAATCCAATATTTCTGAATTCACTTTCCCAGGCCCAATTAAAACAAGAAAACTATTAGTTAAGGAAGAGGCCAGCATAAGATGCATTAGTACTTAGCTTGATATCAGCTATGATATACCAATACTGATATGAAAATAATAAGCATTAGATCATACACACGTTCAACCAACTTTTAACAATATGGAGCAAAGAACAGTCCATATACAGGTAGCCCTTACAACAGTTTAGTGACTGAAGTTACAATGGCATCGACTTATGACCATTTTTTCACATTATAACATTGCTGCATCCCCATGGTCACATGATCAAAATCTGGATGCTTGGGAACTCACTCATATGTATTTATATTTATGATGGTTACAGTGTCCCAGGATCATGTAACCAACTTCTGCAAATTGCTGACAAGCCAAGTCAATGGGGAAGCCAGATTCACTTAACAACCATGTTACTAACCTCCACTGTAGTCGTAAATCAAGGACTACCTGTATCTAATCTTGTAATGACTTGAACTTCTATGAATTTTGTTGCTGTTCATTTTTTTTTAACTCTAACAAACAACTTCTTACACACCTCTCAGGGACATGAACAAGGATCTTTTAACAATGCAGAAATAAATGCCACATGTCATTTTCTATAACTGAAACCTAAACTAGAATCTGTTTTTTACACCTAGGTATTAGCTGCAAAACTAGCTGTTCCCACATTATGCAACATTTGTCCTTATATGTGCTAAACCATATGTACAAAATTAATATTAACTTTGAAAAATTTAGAACACATAGGGCAATGACACCATGGGTCCGAGGTAGGTATCTGGCAATCACAGCTTTACAATTCATTCATAATTGTACAGCTATTCAAGATTGCTTGCTAATAAAGGAAGAAAACAAATTAGAGTTGACTATAAACCAGGAGACAAAAAAAAACCAGACCATATTCAGATGTACCTATAAAAAGGACTGAGAGACTTAAATATTACAGACTGAGCTGAAAATATTTTGGATGCTTGAGGACTGCAACTAATTCACCTATTTGAGTTCCATCCTTAGTATACAGAATACAGCACTGTATTCATTCTACAGTATCATCTCCAATTTAACCAACTGTATCAGAACTGGAAAATATGATTAATTTAGTAAAACATTTTCACTTCCAGACTAAGAGTCACATGGCCCATCAAGGCAGTGTCGTTGATCTGGTGACATCACATGCAATGGATCTATTACTTGCAACCCTGACACCAAGAATAGTATTGGTTAATCTGTTGGGTGTTTTACTTTGCTTTTTCATGCCTAATGTTAAAATATTTACAGAGACTGAATGCTACGTGACATTTAAAAAATGAAAACCGTAATGGTTAAATTCCTGTGTCTTAATTTTTTAGGTAAAAAAACCTGAAACACAAATAAAAGGCTTTCATAAACCACTGGATTTGAGTAATGGAAGATGTCCTCGGAATGGGGCGGTATATAAATTCAAATAATAATAATAATAATAATAATGTAGCTTGGCTGGCATCAGGCGTTAACAATTTGTCCATTTTGTCTGGCAAGATTACTACTAAATTTCTCAAGGAATAAAAACCGTAAATTATTATTGAATAACATCACAATTATTTTAAAAGTTCTTTTTTAAAAAAATAAAATCCAAATATGATTAAGGAAATGTGTTGCTTTTTGTACAATAAATTCTACCAGAGAGAAAAACGTATGAGGCTAAAAGCAAGAAATGTAGGTCCCTGCTTTACTATTACTTTTGCAACTATGAATTCCTTAAAAATCAGCAACATACGGTAAAATGAATCTGAGATAATAATAAAAAAAAAAACAACCCATGCAATAGCCCGGGTTATACACAAACGCTGCAGTAAGAATTCCTAACGCTGGACATAGCCAATGATCAGATGCAATGCCACCAACCATAACATACACATATTCTATGCTCTCTACAGGACTGACTGGTTGCTGGATGGGAAAGGAAAGGGCTTTGGATTTTTTCACATTCAAGGACATCATGTGACGGGAATACTGGTTGCTTGGCCACTCCCAGAAAAGGCAAACAAAACAGCTCCGGAATAAATTCCAGCAGGGATTTCAAAGGCAGACATTGCATCAGCCAGGTGTACAGGAAGCAGCTGGGATTTGAAGTCCAAAGAGCATCTGACCCACTTGAGAGTCTCTCAGAGTGAAGTCTCTTTCCGAAGTCCTGTGGGAAGGGAAGGAGGAGCAGGAAGGAGGAGGGCCTGCTTCAGCGACAGAACAGGGCGCGCATCTGCTTCGTGGAGCCTTTGTACAGTGCTCCGGACCTGGCTGCTCTCCCAGGGATGATGCAATCCCGAGGAACAAGGTCTGCGCCAGAGAGAAGAATTCACAGCCGATGCAGAGGGCAAGTCAGCCAAGAATCTCTGATGACAACATGCCCGAGCCAATCGAAAAGCAGCACCCCTCCCTTCCCCACATTACCCCACCCCAACATTCGGTAGAGGACGGAATCCCACATTTCATGTCATCAAGCCGTGACTGAGGGAAGACCGGAGAGGGAGGGGGAAGTAGAAAATGTATCCTGTCTTAAAACCGTTTCCCACCTCCCGAAGGAAAGGAGCGCTGTAGAAACGGGGCAATTTGGGGTGGGAAATACCCAATGGCTGGTTCTCTTTAATCACTTCCCTGCCAGCGCAAATCTCCCTAAACACGTACACAGCGGCGCTGCTGTGACTGGCTGCTTTGCCCCCATTCTCGGAAATCATGCAGAGACACAGGCATTGGGAACCATAGCAACACGACACAGTGCTGCAATTATGGAGCAGTAGCAACTACTCCATATGTAAAGTTCAGCCCCTGCTTCCATTATAAGGCCGGTTTTAACCCTGGCTCTTCGTAAAAAGTTAGCTACAAGCATTCCTGTAGCTTGACCGACGGATGGTGTGTATTCTGCAGGTTGCAGAGGCAGGAAAAAGCATGACCGAAGACACGTACTTAATCTTAATCCCCCACCTTACTTGTCCTGGTCTCACATGCCTTTCAAAGACTTAGGTTGATACGGAGATATTGCGCACGCAGAAAGTAGCGTATGGCTCTCAAGAGTCAGCTTACTGCATCCCCTCCCTCCTGTTTTTTCTCACAAAAGCTGTAGGAGGTAATAGGGAGGGAGGGAGGGAGAGGGAGAGAAAACGTGACTGGCCATAGATACTCAGTGACCTTGTGTGGCTGACGGCGTACTAAGAACCAAGATCTCTCTATGCCTGTACTAACCAAGGAGGCCAGGCTTAGCTTCAGAAGCCAGACCCAGCCAGATGTCACTTGCTGAGACTGCTTAGTACACCTAGGAAGACTAGACTTGTGTCTCTAGTCAGAGAGGAAGTGACTGCCAGAAGGAGGTGATGTAAAACAAAATTAAATGCTTACCTCTGGGGAAATTTTCTACAGGGTCGCTCTTATTCTGCCGCCTAGCATTTGTTTTAATGATATGAACACTTTCTCTCTCCAGATAAGTTTGGTTTCCATTCCTCATGGAGTTGAATGGAGATTATGTTGTTGATGAATCAACGTCTAAGCATTACATTCTGGTCAAAACTATTTGAAAGTTTAATAGAAGGGATGTGCACGCACATGCATGCAAAGTCAGCTACTTCTAAAATAATCACATAAGCTTTGCAAATGACATGAGAGGGCTATTTCAACAATTCAAAAAGAGGCGCCTTGTATGAGCTTACATAATTGCAAACCATCCATTTGGAAGATTTTGCCCTTTTTCTATTTCACTGAATTTTGCTTTGAAATAATAAGAAATAATATTTGAAATAATAAGTTTTAAGCAGTGATGAGATTCGTATGTGGCTAATACAACAACGCAATTACTTACAGTACTGTATTACTATATAACCAAGCACAACGAAACTGCTCAAATCACTTGCTAGCAACGGAGAATGCTTTGAAATAAATTTCCAAAGGCCTTTTAAACAAAGGGTTGGGAAGCGTGGAAAAAATGTACCTATCCAAACAACAATCATCTCTGTAAAAAATGCAAGGTGTTATACAACAAAACTTCCCTGTAGTGAACCCAAGCTGAGATGACAGAGAATCTGATTCTCCAGATGTTGCCATTACTAAACTATCAGAGCCCTGGATCATCTAGTCCCGTTCTCACGGTGGCCAACTAACTGCGTAAGGAAGCCCACAAGTCTCCCAGAAAATGACCTTCAGAAATGGTTGCACTGCCATCAAGGTTAATAGCTGTTAATCATTATCAGCTTCCTTCAACAATGTCTATGTATGTTGAAGAGCATGTAGTAACATCTACTGCAGTGGTCCCTAACCTTTGGGGCACCAGGGACCAGTTCCGTGGAGAGAGGTTTTTCTGCAAACAGGGGCAGGGTTTTGCAGACTGCCTGCATCCCATGGCCCTGTGCCACTGGTCCATGGACCGGGGGTTGGCTACTACTGATCTATAGGGTACACCTTCCTCATATCTGGATGGAACCAAAATCTACATTAGGCCTAGAATTATAAAAATCTTTTGTGCTGTTAAAACATCAAATATTATACATAATTTTTATCCCTTAAATATGAAAATTGTATGTTACTTCTTCCTTCCAATCAGATTTTTATAAACATTTTCATGTTTGGGAAAAGTATCATTAATAGACACTATCCTCATAAGAAGTGATTTGGAAAGTTATCACCAATGCAATTTTAGCTAGTCCAGCTTCTGGATTATTCTGAGATTCTGAATTGAAGTTTTAAAGAATAACTGAATTGCTTACATCACTTATTAGAGTAAGATGCTGTGCAAATATTTCACTGCAGAACATTAAAATATTTAGTGATTAATCATATGCAACAGCAATTGGATCATTGGCAAAATTGCCATGTTTTGATGTAGCTTTGTTGACAGTAATTTATCTACAATAAAAATTAAGTGGAATGGGCCTAGTTTCAAGACATGCACTTTACAGAATTTCTAAATGCAATCTGCTTTGAAAACGTTTTGATTAATGGAAACTGAAAATGAGAAAATTAACGAAACTATAAACAAAAGGACTGTAAGATATTGATAGCTGCTAGCAGATCTTATGCATGTAAACAGCTAGCAGATCTTATGCATATAAGAAAAGTTAGTTCTCAGAATTTGGAGCTGAAGAGAGAAGCATGGCTACAGACAGCTCTGGCGGAACTTACACAGCAGAATCAAAGCACCATAAAAGGGAACATGAGAGATAACTGGTTCTAATGAAACTATGGTTAGACAAAAATGCTTTTTTTCTTAAACCTATTGAGAATTTAGTATTGCTGTCTCAAGATCTTCAGCTACTAGACAGGAAAGGAATTAAGGTTAGGCTCAGAATATTCATGCTACCATCCTTATTTTTTAAGGGTTAAGTTCCACTAAACAATATGGTGGCACTAATCCAAATGCAAGCAGAGGCACAAAGGAGACAGAAGCAAAAGAATCCAAGGAAGTCATATATCCATTTACCGTAACTGTGTCTTAGTCGCTTTCTTGGAATATGGACACACCTAGGCTAATCTATGTGACTATTTGTCAAATTTACACAGACTAAGTACTTAATTGCTGAAAGAGTAACTATTGATAGCACTACTACAACTTCTCACCATTAACAGTAGTCTAAGCAAAATATTTAATAAGAAAAGGTCTGCTGAATCAGACTGAACACTATCTAGTCAAGCATTTTGTTTCCCACTATGATAAATCAAATCCTTTTGGGAACACAAGACAGCAAAGGCTTTTTGGGGTTGCTTCTTTCCCAACAAGTACCATTCAGGGCTATGCTAATACCAGAGGTATGTATCCTTATGATAAGTAGCCTCAACAACTTTATTTTCTATAATATTCTACAAAATATCTACAACTATAATATTCAAATACACTTCAATTTTATTTTCCAGTTTAAATCCATCCAAACATCTTCTACATTTCATGGATATATTTTCATTTGTCTGCTGCCATTCAATCCTCCAGTTTACTGTGGATTCCAATATAATAAAGAGCTCAAAGAGTTCACATTTTAAAATGTTTAAATATGTAGTGTCAGCTATCATTTGATTATTTAATATCTTGACCCCTCGCTATGTCACTGATGATACTTATTCAAATTAAACTAACATCAGTCTGAAATGTTGAATGCAATGCAATACTGTACATTTTCTAAAAACTAGTTTCTTGCTTATATCAACATTTTACATATATAATTTAAGGAAGGAATTTAATTTCATAATTAAATAGTTAGTTTCACTCACTTTCAAAATAAATTGTTCATTATACAGTGTAGAAACTTAAGCCAGAGGAAAGAGGCTGCATCTGCCTCTACTAAAGGCAGACTGTTTAGCTGACTGATGTTCTTTCTTAACTATATTTGGTATTAGGAAACTACATCTGTCATATTAAAACTGCTTTCTACTATCCCTGGAGTACAATATATACTGCCTTCATGTACATATATTTATATCTATCATATAACAAATCACATCTCTAAATAGTAACTGGGTTCAAGTTTCATATTAAGGCATACTAGCTTAACAATGGTTTGATGAATATGTCACAATTAGCTACGTTCACAAAATACACTAGGCTATAAACTGCATTAAAGCAAATCATGTTTAATCTTAATGAACTGAGTGAACCCAGCTTGAGGATTTTGGCATTTGTTACTCAGATTCTTTCCCTTTTTAAAACTTCAGTAAATAGTATGATTTAGTAAATAGTATAATTCAGTCTCTTCTACTGTTATCCATATACCAGTCCATTTACATAACAGCCAACATAATTGAGACTTGTAATACCATACAAATACATTCAATAGTAACAGCAAAAGGATGAATTTACTTTTTAAGAAACAAAGCTAATTTCTGCATTCATAGCTAAGATCGATCACATAAATGTCTTTCATGTTTTCTCAATGGAAGTATTCTGTTCCTGAAATGAATGCTTTTTTCTCTGGGAAGGAAGAGCTGCCACACTTGTACTTTAGTTGCTGCACAAGTACTGATTGTAAGGCAGCCAATGAACCTTTCCCCAACAATTCCTAGTCTACTTCCTTACCTATTCAGATGGTCTCATTAACTGGGCCCACATCTACTCAAAATGCCCAAGGGGGTACAAATCTCCAACATGCATTTTTAAAACCTGCACATGACAACTATCTTCACTAAGCTTAATTATTGCATATCCAAAAAAATACAGAACATCTAATGTTTACTTTTATCAAAAGCTTGTTGGGAAGAGTTATATGGGTCTTGATCTGTACCTCCCAGATAATTGTGATATTCTGTAAATATTCCTTGCGACACCACTTGTAGCTCTTTGTTCTAATGGTTTGAATTATCAATGCAAGCGGTAAAAGCCATCTGGTTCATTTTTCTTAAGAATATCAATTCATATTCAGTTACAAATCCTCACAGAAAAATGCTTTTTGACTGAATAGAATTGCAGCCTTTACAGGCTGTAAGTTAAAATTAAACCAACATATAGGCCATAAACAAATTAAATATATACAGCAGGCTAAAAATGTAACTTTTGAGAGAAATGTACAGCATGTGAAAAATTTACTAGGCCAGATCTTCACCACCTCTTAATGTGAACAGTACATTAATGAACAATAAGAACTATTAAAGGGTGGAATGAAACCTATGTCTGTACAAGCAACCTGTCTTACTCACTCTCTCTCTCATCCCAGATTAACTCCCCCATTCCTTTATCCATTCTGTGCTTATGAAGCTTATATAGTTTAATAAAAGCTGTTAATCAGTAAAAATGCTACTATATTCATTCTGATTTTTACTTCTGCGAACTAACATGGGTCTCCTTCTACAATAACAATTCTGTTTAATTCCCAACCATAAATAACTGTAATATGATATAAAGTATGAATTTGTGTGTAAAATAAGGATTTGCTTTTTGGGATGTTTGTGCAGTTAAGTATCTTCAATAATGAATAAAGCAAGTAGTGAAATAGATCCTGGTGCAAAAAACTTTAGGTAACATTTGTTATCTCTTTTATAATGACTCTACTGACTAATTTTCTGAAAAGCAAGTTACATCTGACACTAATTTTAAATAAAGAACTAATTTAATATCTTACAAGTTACAACTAAAGCCTAGATTTGAATATGAAACACCACTGTTAAGCAAATGGTTGGTTTTACTTGAGAAAATATGAGCCTACATGTCCCAGCATGCAATGAGTTTTAAGGTGGAGTTCAACATGCTTGGATTTGCAGTGTACATTAGCCAAAAATGCAGAGAGAAAACAAGCTACTGCAGATCTTCTATAACCATCATTTTCATTTAATCTTGTTGAAATTGACCCATTTATAGCAGAGGCTAATACTTATTATCTTAGGCATTATTCCCCACTAACCAGAAGCATTAATGGGGGGAAAATACAAAAAAACTGTAGTCGAAAACATCTGGGCAGCAGCAGGTTGTTGATTAATAAACCACAGACCTATTTCAATATATTTATTACAAAACAATTGAGGTTATACTTAAAATTCTTCCACTTGTATACATGATAATTTTCTCATTCGTACTGAAAAAATAAGCCACATAAACCATGTTTTCACATCATGTTAATAGAATGAATGGTTTGTTTCACTTACAGCAAACAGAGTTCAAAATCTTAATTTCATTTACTGACAATGAACACAAAAGAAAACTCTGTACAATGCAATTAAGACAAAACAACCATTTTTGGAGACGGGGGTTTGCTCAGCATATTAAAGCTGACCAAGCTAGAAACTGGAATAGCTTGACCAGAAACTCTAGCATTCCAGCAAACAGGAAATGTTGACTAACAACTACATAAATCAACTGGTAGAAACCTTTGTTTGAAAATGTATTTCTGTTTTAGCTACCCTATTTAAATGATAACAAATAAGTTAGGAATAGGTTTAAGCTAATTTGAAATAAATCATTTTTTATAAAAAAAAATAAGCTATCCAAAACATCAGCAATACTACTTGTAGTTAAATATAATTTAGTAATTGAGAATAAATCATGATACTAAGAAAATACTGTAACTTCAGTGTCAGGAACCAAGTTCCAAAACTATTGTTGGCCCTGAAAACAAACTTCTAAAAAATTTACAGCTGCTTTAACACAACTTCGTTGCCAATTTGATAAACCTGTTCATTTTTTTCTGATTTTTCAATAGGCATTTAAAGAAATGTACAAACCCATGTACATATCAGATTTCAAACTATACCATTCTATCCTTGTTTGCAAATATAAATGGCAGAATTATGAAGGAACAAACATTTGATTCTAGATGGTTCCAGATGGTTCCTCCAATTCTTCACTTTAGTTGACTTTATAAAAACATGCAGACAGTGTCGAACAAATCCACTGCAGTAATGACAGGTATAAAATTAATACATTTTGTCCAAATCTGACTTCGGTTACAAATCTCATGATAACATTCACAAATAGCTGGTTTTTATCTCAAATTCAGAGTGAGAATTACAAGCTACACTACAGCTCAAGAAAGGCAACATAAATTGTCATAAGTCATTCAGGAAACATAGCAAGAATTTTGAGATCGGAAGGAAATAACAAAGTTATGATCATTTTTGACAAAGAACAAAGGAACTGACTGCTATTCACTTAACAGCTTGCTTCTCAAAAACAATTTAATAGATGATAGAATGAGGCGTATTTCTTGGGACTTTTGTCCCAAGTTATCACACTTGATTTATATGTAACACACAAGTTATATAATATAGGTTATAATACAGCTCTACAAACTTTTTATTGGACTGGACTTTAGAGAGAATATATTTGAGACTATGACCATGACAATGGAAGTTAAAGTGTGCATTTTCTTATTCTAAAGTTTAATTGTCTTATGGTCTATTCATTATGGATACAAATTAGAATAAAAATTTCTAAACATCAACTGATATTAGGTAAAAAGCTTACCAAAATGTTTTCCCGTAACTTGAAAGATTGGCTATCAAATTTCAAATTACCTTGATTTGCATGGCATATAGGAAAGCTCAGTTTAGGTTAAATATGTCTGATTTATGGCTGGAAACCATCATTTTTAATCTGCATTTATCTGAAAGTGTTTTCAAGGCACAAAATCAATTCCAACATACTCTGAGGTTTATAGAATTGTATTTTTAAATTTATTTTTATTAATTGTAGACTTTTTATCCCACTTTTTAAATTACTTTTATAAATAACTTAAAGAAACAAACATATCTAACACTCCTTCCTCCTATTTTCCTCACAACTTTGTGCAATGAGTTTGACTGAATGACTGGTCCAAGGTCATCCAGTTGACTTTCATGCCTAAGGCAGAACTAAAACTCATAATGTCCTGGTTTTTAGCCTGGTGCCTTAACCATTAGACCAGACTGGCTATTTTTGCATAAAATAAAATAAGTTAGAATTTAAACATGAAATAAACTTTTTAATTACTTCTAAACATTTCCCTTTATTCAATTATTTAGTTCAGCTGTCTTTCTATTCACAGAGCAAGTTTTCAGTCAGAGCAATCATCAGAGGTTTACTTTTAAGCTACAAGTTTCATTTTCTAAAAAAAAATTCAGTAGGAATCATTGGAACAGAAAACTGCAACAAATTTAATCTCTGGGGAAATAATATGAATGTACAAGTTTTCATCACAATGCATTTGTAAAAGAAGGGCATCTATGAAATTTTTAAATCATGAAAAAGTAACTTGAATATTCTGTATTATTTGGGCATATTTAAAAAGTACAGACTAATATTCTTAGCAATTTACTCAAGTCCTACCCTTTGGCTGAGTCCAGTGGAACAAACATTACTCCTGAATACTGTTAATGGAAATCCTCTACAGTAGAAAAATGTCAAACTTCATTTATGTGACCTGAAGGCTATTCATCTAACTACCAATAGACTTAAAATGTTCAAAAGGCAAGTTATATATTCCTGAGTATGAGGAAAGCCTTCTATTTTCAGCCACCTGGACATATAGAAGTATATATATTCTAGCTCTGTAGACAGATCAGATTTAGTTATTTTCAAATTTACTGTGAGATCTTTGAAGTTATAGTAATAATTTTCCATTTATGCCATGGGTGTCAAACTCGTGGCACCATGTTGTCATCACGTTTTTCCCATTCGCAGAGCTGGGGTGGGCGTGACCTGAACGTGATGCATCCGGGCCACGGGTTGCCAGTTTGGCATCCCTGATCTATGCAGTGGAACCAACAGCTAGAAAATGTAAAATATGTCCATTCCTTTGGCAGAGAGAAATATCACAGAAGCAGACAGGATTGTTCTCCATTAGGAATCCTGTATCAAGCAATACACCAAGATACATCCAAAATTCTTCGTATACTTACATCAAGACGCAAACTACAGTCTCAAAAATGCAATCCAAAATTTCAGTAGCTCCGCTTGCAAGTATTCAAAAATTAGATTCTTAACTTAAAGCTTTAAAAAAGTTTAGACAACATGATTTATTTAACGTGGACAGCCCTGATAAAGAAACTAAAGATATGGTAACTATGGTCGTTAAAGTACATTTCTGTTTTTTAAGGCAAACAAATTTAAGTTGCCAACCTTCAGAGCTAATCTATCATAAATTCTGAAAACCCATTCTCAGTTAAAGTATTTAATACGGTAGTTACTTGAGATTTTCACTTAGATTATTCCAGTTTATATATTTTATATTTTGTAAATCTGTTCCCCCCCCCCATTAGATATTCAGGTGAGGTGCAAGCAACTCTCTAGCTTTATGAAATATCCCAAAACAGTACTTCTGTTACTATTTTCTACTTCCATTACAGCAATATGTTGTTCTCTGGATAACAGAGTAGTGTTCCAGAATTGTCTAATATAAGTTAGCATGGTGAAGCTCTTTTTGAGATAGTTGGCTATACAAACTTGATAAATAAATATCTTTTCAATTTTCCAAATCCTGTGCATTTCATTCAGTTCCTCATTTGTTCACATTAGGAAAGAAATGATTAAATATCATTTCTACTGATTTCTACCATCTTAATTTTTTTAAACATACTTAGAAGTTCCAAAACAATGCATTGTTAGTTTCAAGAATCACAGTATCCTCAAAAGGTGAGTTTCAGGATTTATTAAGGACTTACATAACCTTTTGGACAAGTGGGTACACTTGAATGCCAAGTGCAATGAGTGTTCCTACAAAATGGCTGCTATGTGAGTTTCCCAGTTCACAAGTGTTAATCAAGGAAGGTGTCTGGCTCTCAAATGCTCACATTTTGGGGGGAGGAAAACTGGTGAAACTGCTGTCAACTAGTTTTCCTAGTTACCAAGGATGCAAATTGTTTTTTTAAAACAAAAGCTTTAGGTTGAAGTCATCCTCCATTTCAAATTTCTAAAGAAGCCTTAGCCATTCTTTGAAGTAAATATCAAGTTAAAGATTCATGTTTTGCTTTGCAGAAAGAAGCTGTAGCAGAGGAGTAGGCAGGCACTAGGGATGAGTCTGTGGCCACTTTGGTATCCAGGGGCATCAGGCTGCCTCCCTCAGTTATGAGCCTCGTCAACTCAGCCTATAATTTCCTGTTTCATTTAATATTTTCATTGGGTTACCTGTGATTTCAGGAGAGAAAGGTAATTCAATTTAAAAGATAAATGACAAGAGAGATGCAATTCAATCAGTATAGTTTTCTTAGTAAACTGCTAATTAATGGCCATGCTGACAAAAACCAAGAATGTTCATTATGATTAAAAATAGCAATAACTATAACAGGGATATCAAACTCAAGGACTATATTCCTCACCCAGCAGATCACAGGGAACCATTCCACAACTCTATCATCCAGGTATCCACCTGAATAACAATCATTGCTCCTTCCATGCATGTCTTTTCATTTTTTACATTTTTAAAGATCAGATATAATATCTAAACATAAAGCTATCTTCCATTACAAAAATAAACCAGAAGCAAAGCCCTAAATGATAAACATAGGAGACAAAACTCCCTACTGAATGTACTGATATCTGCTAACTGAGGAGATAGATATGAAGATAAGGTAAGAAAAGTATGATATAATACCGTAGCCCTGAAATTAGCTTAATTGTTTCTTTGGAATGGTTAATAGTTTTAAACTGAAGACCTCTAAAAGTTAAGGCTTCATTTCGGTTTACTCTCATTTACTGTACCTTACCTTTTTAAGTGCTAAAATCAAGATGCTGATTCTAGTGAAGTTATGCTATAAGTAGTTCTATTTTCAATTTAAACAGAACATGGAGCCACTCATTACATTTCAATAGCATTTACAAATAAAACAAAACTGAACACCAATTTAAACTCTCCACACTACCATTTCATTTGTAAATTTGTTTTGCAGAAGAGAATGGAGGTATGTATTTCTGCTACTTATAGTTTTCTTTCAGTTTTCTCAACCACTTAGGAAGTTACTTCCAAAAAACCCCCACTGATACCATTACTGCCTGCAGACACTCTCCCCTTACACCATTCCTGTTACGAAAATCAGGCCTATGTTTTACCATTTTATTGGCACTTCAGCACTATACCTCCGGATAGACCAAGCAGGCCACCAAATATCAAGGAAGGATCAAAATTCCCTTAGCAATTATCAGAGCCTTCTCAGGAAATTCCGGTCTGCCTTATTTGTCTCTGGAATGAAACTAGGATAACTATCATATTTTGAGACTTTTGTATAGTAAAAGTCTACAAGATTTTGCAACTGGACAATAACATTAAGCACCAGAAAGTTACAACCATTGTTTAGTATTTATGAGATAAGGATATCAGATATAAAATCTGGTTTAAACAATTCAGCATATTCCACTGAATAGCACTGTTGTCCAGCTAGGCGGGTAAGTGTAATTCCCCTTCACATTCATGAGACTATGTTCTTACTTTTGGAAGGGCAAGATGTGCCATATTTTGGCTGCACACGCCATGAATGGAAAATCTTCTCAGTGCAAGACTTGTGCCTGCTGTACACACCCATTACACAAAGCAGAAATTCCTCTCAATAAGGCAAGTGAGGCCCAGGCAAAGCAAGGGGAGGAAAGAGACCTAACAAACAATAAGGAAAGCATCTGGCTCTCTGTTTACTGGAGGGAGGGTAAAGTCAGACAGAGACTGCAGCTACAGGGACTGCATCTCTCTCACTTTAGAAATATAGTATCTGATAATTCTCATGATCTTGGATCCTGTAAATGGGAGGGAAGGCATACCTTGATTTCTAAACTACATCGAAATGAAATTCAGGAAAATATTTGTGCAGGGAGTTAAAAAAAGGCATCTTCTGGTTCCAAATTTCATGCCTTAATGAAGAATCCCTTTTCAGTACGTGAACCAGCCATCTCCTAAGTGCAGCACTAATGGAGGTTGTGCTGTTGTCCTTCCCTAGAGACAGCAGCCAACACTATTGAAGCTCCTCACGTAGCAACCAAAGCTCCAGAGCCAACATTAGCTGCTTGTCACTGCCTTGAACACACACCCACAGGACACAAGGCAAAACACCCTCAGTCACCTCTGTGCTGTAAGGGACAGCTGCAAAACCTACTTCCTAGGCGAGCTGTGTTCGTGTGTGGGAGGGGCAGTGTCTGATGTCACCTTCATAGGTGAAAAGGGATAATCCTACACACCGTTAAGGAAGTAATACAACTTTGTCTTGCCGTGACCCATATCCACAGTCCCCCACAGAAGGCTCAATTAGAAAAGGTTTCTGCAAGCCAAAACAGATATTTGTAAAAAAAAAATAAAAAATGGAGCTGCAGCCTCATCTCCCTCCAAGACAAAATCAATTATGTTCTACTGTTCTGCACCTCTGCCTATGAACCTGAAATACTACCAGGGAAAGAATTTGCAGGAGGCCACCCTGCAAGGGCTATTATTTACTTAAAGAAGGAAACTAAAGCAGAAGGAAACTCAGTGGTATATTTTTGTTCTTCATTGCAAAGCTCTCACTAAACAGGGGGTGTGAGAGAGCTACTTCTTTAGTACCGGAATCCCCCCAGTTAATTGTATGCACCAAAATGTCTCACAGCAACGCATTGCTTAAAAGATTCTCTGCCTTCACCAATCCCTTCCCTCAAAACCAAATCCATCTCCCTCCAATTCCCAAAAAAGACTCCTCACAAACACAAGGCAGCTCCAGCGTTTCAAGCGCTTAAAAAGCTGCTGGCGGCACGAAGGACAACTGTTGGGAGACTAGGGGACTCGGACGACCTTGCTTCAGCACTGTCGCCGTGTTTACAAGGGAACCAGAGTTGCCAGTTGAAAGTGCTGGTGGGATCCAGACGTGCCCACCGAAAACACAAGCTTCCTTAAAAAGAAACACTGCGCGCGCGCACACACACACGAGACAAACGAGGAAAATCAGGCCACGATATTCGGCTTCGAACAGCGGGGGAGGGGGAGAGAAAGAAGGAAGGGAGAGGGAGGGAGGAGGAGGAGAGGAGGAGAGAGAGAGAGAGGAGAGAGAGAGAGACGATTGAAGCGCTCCACCATGGCTTACACGAGCACCATGAGAAAGCAGAAAATGCAGGTCAAACACCTCCTCCCCCACTGCCTGAAGGAGCCAGCAAGTCAGAAGCAGACAGCGAGGAGAGGAAGGGAGGGAGGGAGGGAGGGAAAGAAGGAAGGAGCAGCTCAGGGGAAGCTGTTTCAGCACATGGAGGAGGAGGAGGAGGAGAGGAACGAGGGGAGGCAGCGGTGAACTCGCCCAGGAGTAACCGACACGCGCGCACCCGCACACACACACACACACACACACACACACACTTTCCTGGCACACCAGCTGCTTGGAAGCGGGAGCCTCTCTTTCCCCCCCCCCGCACAAACTCCCCTCGTCCCAACGAAGAATTTCCCCGCCTTTTCTCCTTCCAGATCTCCCCCCACAACGTGTGATCCGACTGGCTAGTTCCCACCGGCACCTTCCTCCTGCACCCAAGCCTGGGAACCGAGGTACATACCGTGCATGCACTAGGACCCCTTC
>JANHFL010001132.1:101758-121217 GCA_032468155.1 Oxyrhabdium leporinum | reverse complement strand
CTATCTATCTATCTATCTATCTATCTATCTATCTATCTATCTATCTATCTATCTATCTATCTATCTATCTATCTCTAGCTAGAGGCCTTGGGTGTTTATTGTTCAGCCCGTGGCGGCCAGGTTTTGTATTTTTCGAGCATGCAATGCAACAACAGTACTTGGGACCTTGGAGAGTCGAAGGCCGTCCCCCTTGGGAGCTGTAACGTTTGCACCAGGCGTCGCAGGGGTATTGCCGAACCAGGGCTCGGGAAGTCGGCACGGGGCAGGGGTCGGGCGAGAGGCTGAGCCGCCGCATAACAAACAAACAAACGAAAAACCCAAACAAATCGACCCGAAAGGAAATTAACTCGAATGAAGTCTAGCAGGAGGCGCGAACGGGAGACGGGAGCGAAGCGCTCTCTGCGGGTCGTGCAAATTCGGTGAGAAACAAACCGAACAGATTTTTAAGGCAAAAACGGTGGGATTGTGTGGTGTGTGTGTGTGTGTGACAGAGACAGAGCAAAGGAGAGAGAGGGAAGGAGGGAGAAAGGGAGAGGAGAGGGAAGGAAGGGAGAAAAGAGGGAAGAGGGAAGGAGAGGAGGAGGGAGAGAGAAGGAAGGAGGGAGAAAGGGAGAGGAGGGAGAAGGAAGGAAGAAAGGGAGAGGAGAGAGAAGGAGGGAGAAGGAATGAGAGAGAAAAGGGAAGAAAAGGGAGAGAGAGAGGGAAGGAGAGAATATGAATGTACACTGCATAATTTTGGATGCTCGGAGGAAAAGGGTGGCCACATGCCATTTCTTAAGGGAAGAAACGGGCATAACAGGCTCGGGGTTGACACAATGTGCCAAACCCAATAGGGCTTAATGCGAGATGGAACCAGACTTCTATAGCACCTTAGACAAGCCAGGGTGGTATGGTTTCGTGTTTGAAATTTCAGCTCTTATTCCTTTTTTTTTTTTTGCCAGCTGCTAGTGATAGTACGCACCTAGGTAACGCCCACCAAAGTTTTTTAAAATTCGTACTGGCTGGTTCTTTGAACCTTCGTTAATCAGCAACAAAATGGCATAAATTGGACTGTGATCTAACTTACTGCTCATTTCAGAAAGTTCATACTGTACAAATAATATTAAATCTGAAATAGTATTGCATTAAAAAACATTCACGGGTGGATCAAAAAAAAAAGGAGCAAACCATCCGTTGAGTTTAGTGGGGGGGGTGGTTCAGTGAGGTGTTTGTAAATGCTGAAAGCTTAGGTTGTGTAAATATAACGAATAAGTGTAGGTTCCCGTTCATTTCTTGCAAAGGGATTAGTATTAAAATCTCGCGTCTGAAAAGATTTTGCCTGCCGTGGATATAATTGATGGGTAGGATGACACCTGTTGTGGTTATAGGGCGAATGGGTACAAAAAAAAATTGCAGAGACAACTCTCAAACATGGATCGGTAACTTATGGAGAAGGGCAGGGAGTCAAAACAAGTGGATATAATTGATTATTGCACGAAACTGGTGGGCAAAAGGCTTTGGACCGGCAAACCAAGGAAGAGTTATTTAAAATGAAGAATTTAAGGCTGGAAAGTGGGCAGCTTGTTCCGTTCTGTGAAATACAAAGGCTGAATTCACCCTGTGTGTCTAAACCTGGCTAAACTCAGGTTTATTTTATGGGTGGTCCTGTTATGGGAAATACCGCCTGCTTTAGGCTAGGTGCAACAGACAGGCCAATGTTTCTTAAGCTCAGCAATGTTTAAGATATGTGGACTTCATCTCCCAGAATACCTCAGCCAGCATGGCTGGCTGAGGAATTCTGGGAGTTGAAGTCCACACATCTTAATTAACCATGCTATAATGTATTTGTGCAGATATCAATTGTTGGAAACGCAACGATTTTATTTTACTTATTTTATATTTTATTTTATTATTTATTTTATTTTATTTATTTTATATTTTATTTTATTTTTTATTTTATTTTATTTATTTTAGGCTTAACAGGACGTATGTGTTGGGTATTAGGTCTGAACCCTGAACTCTTAAATTGGTAAATGTCTGTGGAGATTCTCCGTCATCCAGGTTCTGGTTGTCCCAAAGGTGCTTTTTTTTTTCAAGAGGCAACTGGACTTTCTGGTTTTGTTTTTTCTTTTGATGACGTTTCGCTTCTCATCCAAGCTGAAGAAGCTTCTGGGATAAGAAGTGAGACGTCTTCAGAGAAAAACCAGAAAGTCCAGTTGCCTCTTGAAAAAGCACCTTTGGGTCTTAAATTGGTATTTCTGCCAAGAATGGGCTTGTTTTTTTGCAGCCCTCGGCTTGAGAGAGGCCGTGAGTTTCCCTTACAGCCCTGCAGACGTTTTTGCTCAGATCTGTCAAGTTCACTTTTTGTTTTCTTTTGGGATATCTTCTGGTGTGTTTGCAGGGAATTTTTTTTTTTAAAGTCCAGATCGGAGGGCCACGGCCATGTAAAGGGAGCACAGTTGTACCCCATGTAAAAAACAAAACAAAAATGAGGCTTTGATCGCTCAGTTGTGGCTTTCATTCTTTTTACCTTCCTGGATGCCCTCATGTTAGTTGATCGTGTGCCGATGACAACCCTTTGAGGTAGACTAGAGTAGGAAAGCAGTTGCACGCATGCTACTGCTACTTTTCACAAAGGTGATTTTGAAAAAAACTGGGCTTGGTGGGTTTCTCTTCTCATCCAAGACGCTTCTTCGGCTCTGTCTGGATGGTGATGGGGAATGGAAGTCAGAGCTGAAGAAGCTCCTTGGATGAGAAGCGAAACGTCTTCAAAGAAAAACCAGGAAGTCCAGTTGCCTCTTGAAAAAAAAAAAAAGAGCACCTTTGGGACAACTGTGACCTGGATGACGGAGTATCTCCGTAGATATACTGCTGCTTTTGTTATAAAGATATACAGATAGTCCTCGACTTACAATAGTCTGTTTAGTGACCGTTCAAAGTTTCAACGGCACCGGAAAAAGTGGCTTACGACCATTTTTCACCCTTAACGACGGTTGCAGCATCTCCGTGGTCATGCGATCAAAATCCAGACGCTTGGCAACCGGCTCATATTTAAGACAGTTGCATTTTCCCGGGGTCACGTGATCCCTTTTTGCGACCTTCTGACAGGCCAAGTCAGTGGGGAAGCCAGATTCGCTTAACAACCAGGTTGCTAATTTAACAACTGCAAGAGATGGGCTTAACCCCCCCCCCAAAAAAAAAGTCGCAAAATGGGACACGACTCCCTTAACAAATTTCTCACTCGGCAACATAAATTCTGGGCTCAGTTGTAGTCGTAAGCCGAGGACTATCTGTGGTTACAGAAAAACAAGAGTCGGAATGTGGTTCCCCCTTCCCTCTCCTCTTTGTGAGAATGAGGATGTTGCCTGAGAAGCTTTCTCAAATTACATTTCTGCCCTGGACTCTAGTTTCATTTCTCTGAATGTTGTTGTCTCAGTAGGTTTTCCTGCCCACCAGAGCAGCCTAGCTGTAAATGGGTAGCCTTTTCCCATGTAAGTCATTTTATGAATCTGCTCACGACATGCGAACAAAAAAATAATAATCATCCAGGTAGCCTGCAACTCAAAAATTGCCTAAAGTTACAACCCTTGTGTCCTGTTTTACAATTAACAGGGAAAAGAAATGCTCTAGAAAAGAGATCTTGATCCACAGAATATTTAGGCAACGTATTGTGACAAAGCTGGAGAAAATTTGTGAGACTGGGCAAAACTGCTGGATCACATGTGAGCAAGAGGTAGATCGTGATTTACTGGTAAATACTGTTGACCAACCAGAGTGTCCTCATTTACAACCCACGTGCAGAAATAAACTCATCCTTCTAGATTATCTGCTGAGATGAACGAAAAGGTGAAAGGTTAAAAAAAAAAAAAGGCTGGCTGGCTGGCTGGCTGGCTGACTGGCTGAGGAATTCTGGGAGTGGAAGTCCACAAGTTTCAAAGTTGCCAAATTTGGAGACCCTGATTTAGAGAGAGAAAGAGCTAGTGAAGGTGGCCCACTTTCATCTTTTAATGACCCCATAATCCCTTTCGGTGTGGAGTCTGGGCAGCTGAATGGAGCTGAGTGTTTACTGGCCAGATGCCCTTCCTGTCGCCAATGCGGAGTTTTTCCCCCCATCAGATATATTCTCATTGTGCCCAAAGAGAGAAATATCTGCCTCTACCTAGGATTGAACTCACAGCCTCCTGATGGTGAGGTGAGAGCTCCACCTCTAGGCCACCACACCACACCGAAGGTGACCCACTTTGCCTGCCTTAAATTCCTCATCCCAAAAGCTCCACCGCGTAGAAGGCAGTCTTTTTATTATTCCAAATACTGGGATATAGATTGCAAGGTTAAGGTTTGTTCCCTTTGCTGAAATATTTGGTAGTACAACGACGGGTTGATATTAAACTCGTAATCTTTTAGCTTTTTTTTAAAAAAAAACCAAAAACGGAGCTGAACTTGGTGCCCTAGCAGTTATGGAGGATATTTCTCCAAAAAAAAACCTATCATTCTCTGTTGTACAAAATGTAAAAAAAAAAAAAAACCACCACCACCACCCACTTGTTAGTATGATATAATGAACGTTGGGATGCTAAAATGCTCCGTGTTGCGTAGGGTTCATAAACTGAAGGCTGATTGGCTGCATTGAAGCTGAATTGGGGAGGCCGATGGGGGCAGCTTGAATGGTCTGGGGGCCTTTGTTGTCCTGCAGGAGGAAAGATGGCTCGGCAGGTGCCACCATGCACGGCACACTGGTGATCACCATGATATCTGGCCGCAACGGGGAGCTGGTTTCTTGTGGGGCCGGTAGCCCCGCAGCACCGGTGAGGGAAGCTTTGCTGGCGTAGCTGACCGCCAGCTGCTCCAACCGTCTCTTCTTGAAGAAAGCCTGGGTGGTGGCATGCAGCGGTTGGAGAAGACGAGGGATGGGTTGTCCCGGGTGCAAGAAGAAATCAAAGCCGGAGCAATCGGCAGGGTCGTAAGCCAACTGGCGGGACCCTTCGTTCTCACCCGGCCAGGCGAAAGGGAAAGGAAGCGTAAAATCTTCGGTGAGTACCCGGATGGCAAAATCGTCTTCTTTCCCAAATTCCTTGTAGGCCCTTTGGATGCTGTGGAAATGCTCTTCCCATTTTTTCATGTCTCCGTCGTAGATGTCTGGGAAGGAACCCGGAAGGGTCTGGAAGAGCCTGGAGAGCGTGGGGCCAGCCGGAGAACCGGACAATCTGTAGATGACTCCGGTTGGGGTGCCGGGTGAAGGCGTCTGGTTGAAGGCGGGTGATGGCTGGAGGGAAGTCAGCGGTGGGGGAAGCAGGAGGTCTTGTGAGCTGCTTCCTAGTTCTCCTTCAGGCTTGGGTCCGCTCCCTGCAGTGGGAAGGGACTTGCCCTGTTGCAGTGAAGCCAGGGGCCTTGAAATCCCTCCATCACCTAGGTGGAACGTAAGAGAAAGGCAGCAAAGTTAGGGCTAAATTTCAGCAAACCCACTGATTAGAAGTTCTCTGGGGCTCTTGGAAGAAGAGAGCAGATAGCCCCTCCCAAATATTTATCTCGTGATGCAATAAACGGCAGAAAACTTCAAGCAGCACAAGAATTTTGTGGATTGTATTGTCTCCGTCTATGAAATAGCAGCAGCTTCTTCAGCCTTTGCTAATGGATTCGGAAGAGAAGGATTTCTTGGCACTCACAAACGAGAAGTAGCTTGGAAATAATCCCTAAAACGTGTGGATTTTTGGTTAGAGATGAGTGGTTGCAAGGCAGCAAAAGAAGAAGCTTGATGAGCTGAAGACCTATCAAAATGAAGAAATCTTTAGCGTGTTAAAATAAGTGTTAGCACAATTTTATCCCTTCCAGAGAATATCTACAGAGAAGGAAAAACATTTGACACGGATTTCCCCCAAAATGAATTCCGTCAATTATACTTCCCCTCCCCTTGCTATTTTGATTCATGGCTTTGACTTTTATTTCGGTTTCCCACCCCCAATTTTTTAAAGTAGACTATTTTTCATGTTTCATTTCAATATCTGTGATCAATTTTATTGAAAAAGCAATTTATGAAGTAGGATGTAACCCTCCCCAAACCTCAGAGAGCTGAAGGGGAACATCTAATGATTCAATAATATTGTAGGCAGGTGACATTTTCAGCATACTGTATTTTGGGGGGGACAATTTTAAGGGGAAAAAATGTTTTATTCGGCTTCTTAGAGGTTTAGAAAAATCTATTTTGCCTGTTCTTGGAGGAAGCGTTTCATTGAATGTGGATGGTTTTGCCATGAAATTTTGGTGGCACATTCTGGACATCTAAGTGTTGTAAAAAAACAAAGGGGGGGGGGATATATGTTACAAATTGCTGAATCCTTTAAATTCAGCTAGTAAATAAAACAGCAGCAATCAAGGACCTCCAGGGAGACCAGAGAGAATATAGCTATGGTAATAAAATGATGGATGGAGAAACAACAAAGAGTTTTAAGAAATTATGAAGATTTCTTGCTGGGAAGATTGGCATATATAAGTGGATGATAATAAAAGAAAACTATGTGCAATATATGATCATCGGTAAGAAGTCAGACTGAGTTCAGATTTAGAGCCATGCCCATCTGTGTTACTTACAGGGTGGCCTTAGGATAAGGGGAGGTCAAATTGTAGGGTTGCTGTAGAGAAAATATCAAAGAAACTAGCACACAATCTGCCTTCAGCTCTTCAAAAAGTTTGGGTATAAGTGTTAAGAACCCTGTTACATGATTTTCAGTCCAGCTCTTGTAAGAATGGAGTAGAGATATTGATAGCAATAGCACTTAGACTTATATACCACTTTACAGTGCTTTACAGCCCTCTCTAAGCGGTTTATAGAGTCAGCCTATTGCCCCCAGTAATTTTGGGTCCTCATTTTACCCACCTCGGAAGGATGGAAGGCTGAGTCAACCCCTGGTGAGATTCGAACTGCCAAATTGCAGGCAGCCGGCAGTCAGCAGAAGTAGCCTGCAGTGCTGCACTCTAACCACTGCGCCACCGTGGCTCAATAGTTCCTAGTTAGCATCCAGTGGAGAAAGCTTGACCCTGTTCTCTCATTGACACTGCCAAGAACTCTAGCTGCTGCACTCAATTGTGACTGTTGCAATTGGACATCAGATGGGCCATCTTGTAGGGTGAGATTTGGTCCTGCACCAGCCAGTTGCTAAGGCCTACCCTATGCTCGCCATATGGCCTACTCTAAGGCCTATTGAGTCTTTTCTTCTTTAGTCCCTGCAGAGCTCTTCACCTGGAGGGTGGGGTGGGTTATCCAAAGTCTCTTCCCCTAAAGAATCCATAGTCGAGCCTGGGAAGTTGATACGAAAGGGGTGGAGGACCCATTGTTGACTGCCGTTTCCTAGGGAACTACAATGGCTTTCTGATGACATCACAGCTGATCAAAGGGGAAATGCCAATGTGATGCAAATTATCAGAACTGAATGGGGCACTGGATATTTTTTTTCTGTCGAGGGGACATCTATTGGGAAATGGATCGGCGGTCATGTTTCTGCAGTCTTGTTAATCCTGGATATCAAAATCACAATGTCTCAAGTTTTATGCAATGCGCGGAATCCTAAATCCCAACCAACCAGGTTTGTATAACATGCTAGATTACAAAACACCTAACCCAGGTCAGCACTAACGAAGCTTAGCATGTTAGAAAGTATATTTGCTAGGGCTTGACTTGATGGGAAATTCTGTGCCGTAGGCCACCACAGAGAGCTGTTCAAACCTTTCTTAAGATGAAGCTACGATTCACAGTACTGGTTTATTAGCCATAGTCCAATGAATCTTAGGTTCAGCTCTTCTTTAGGGACCGTGTTAAAAGCGAAGCACTTATTTTACCTCCTAGGGACTGGATCCATAATATGTATTCAATGGTAATACGATTTGAGATGGGAGCGTCTACTGAGTGTGAGTTTGCTCCCACTGGCACTTGCACAATGTCTGCTCGATAACTTTGACATTCATCCCTCGTGGAAAGCCAGATGAGTTTCTGAGCATCCAGATGTAGGAAGACACATAAATGACCCCATGCAAAAGGGGTCAGGCTTTGAATTACCACGCCAGCGATTCAATTCAATTCAAACCTTTATTGTCAATTCCCAGCATGTGCACGATGAGATTGGCTGAGCCTCCCTTAGCGCACTCTTCCCCCCCCCAAACACAAATACATCTCGATAAACTCACAGTGAAAGAAAGAACATCCCTAACCCAGTAAATCACACTGACAAAACATACAATCTCCTCTACGTATAGGTGTGTAGCATTACATTATAATATATTGCACCAATAGGAATGTATTGCGATGGCTTTGCAAGTCTTATCATACTACATACTTATGATGTTATGTTGCATTCAGGAGTCTTGACTCCCCACGGATAAAAGCTGTTCTTCAGCTTGTTCGTACAACTGGCTACTCTTCTATATCTCCTGCTCGATGGTAGGAGAGTAAAGAAGTGCAAACCAGGGTGCGAGTTGTCCCTGAGGATTTTCCTCACTCTTCTAAGGCAGCGAGCCCTGTAACTTTGGTCACTAAATAAACTGTTGTAAGTTGAGGACTATGTGTACAGCAACTTTGCCCAACTTGAGTGCTTTCTGCGGTAGATGTGCCAAATTCCAAGAATTCTTCCACCAACATGGCCGCTGCAGAGGATTTTCCAAGTCTGAAGTCTGCAAATCTGAAAGAAATGGCAGGAAAAGCTGAGCTAGAAATCAAAGGAAAGGGCAGTCCCAGCCATCAGATTTCTTTGGCATCAACTTTTAAGGATCTCGAAAGAACGACTAGCATCTAAACAATTCTGCTGGTAGGATAACACGTTGTAGATGTTCGGCTGAGTGTTTTTGCAGTTTTTTGCATTATCCATCAGGTGGCAGCAAAACCCAATAGTTTGCCTTTTCCAAAATTCAAAGTGAATTGTAGATGGTTTATTTACAATGCTTTGCAAGTGAGTTGATTGTTGATGGTCATTTTCTTTCTATATCCTGTAGGAGCAAAAGAGACGGATCCTTCAGCTAATAATTGCAAGTAAAATATGCTTCAAATAAAAATTAATGGCAAGCCCACTTTCTTTTGACTCTGGTTTCCTTGTGGAAAAAAAAATGTAAACGTTGATAACATTGTACTATATAATAAGATGTACTATTGCATAATAAAGTGAGTGAAACACATTATAATTAATCATTTAATGATCTCAAGCACCACGATAACTCTTGCCTGTGCCATTGGACTGAATCACATGAGGGTAGCTGGAAAACTAAACGTTTGCCCCATCAGTCACTCGACTCCATAAGAGGTGTGGGTGTTTATCTGTAGCTGAATTAACTTGATTTCTATCCTGGATGGACTCATAAAGGTAGTTCCACAGATTGGCTATGTTCAAGAAGCCAAGCCGACCACCGCCAAGCAAACAAGCTGAAAATATGCTGAATGGAGCTCACGAGGCAAAACGAAACACCAAACCTTTCGCTCGAGTAAGCGTGTTGTGTGAGTGCAACTGAGGAATCCCAAGGACTCATTTTCTGCTCTCTGAAATAGAGACCCATAGAGGTTGCCAGCTTTCTGTGGGCTGCTTGTCAGTTGTCTCGGATTTCCAGCCATTGTCCTAACTAGAGAGAGAGAGAGAGAGAGATTTTTTTAAGGTGTAGTTCAGAAATCCCATTTCAAAACTGGAAACTTTCCTGCAAGGAAATCATCTTAAAAGGCCTTAGTTTTAAAATCCTGCACTAATTCCTGTAATATTGAGCAAGTTTCTCCTTCTGGGAGCCATCTAATTTACCTTTAAATTGCATCCATTTTTAATTTGTTTTTAAAAGTCATTTATTTAGCTGATTTCCCAAATGTCTTGGGAGAGAAGATTTAATAGATTCTGGTGTTCTGAAAAGCAGCCCAGATGATTGCTGTGGACCAACCGTGGCAATTTTTAAGACCTATGAACTTCAACTCCCAGAATTCCCCAGCCAGCCAGCCAACCATGGTGGGGAATTCTGGGAGTTGAAATCCACAAAGTTGACAGGGTTGGACACCCCTGGGATAAAATGACAATAAGGTGACCACAAGAGGGGAGGATTCTTGCCCTCTGAATACTTGTATAACCACAGTTACAACAAACATTTTCAGTGGAAACTCCCTTGTTTTTATACACTATTCCTTTTTCTAATCCATTTTGCCTGTCCCAATTTGTGTGGAGAGCTCCATCCGTTTTTATTAGTTTTTATGTCTAGTGCCTTGGTTCATGTTGTCACTAACAGTTGATCGTCTGTTCATTTTCATCCCTTAATTTATTTTGTCATTCAGATTATTATTATCTTCTGTTATCTGTATCGCTGCCCAGATAATGGGAGCGACCTTTAAAAGTTGGCTAAAGAGTTTCCCAACACTTACCTCTGTGAGAAAGAAAAATAATGAAAGGTATTAAGGTAATTGGAAGGTGGGAGAACACCAGGTTTGAAACCACAAATGGCCTTTCAAAATTCTCCACTTCATTTGTGAGCAGATAAATTAGAACACGACACCATCTATATTCTTCTAAAAGTCAGTTCACCATCAGAAAAATAAAGCACGGGGGTCAAGAGGAAAAATAGCCTTTGATTCCTTTTGCACGAACATCTCCTGATGATAAGAAATAATCCACCTTTCTGTGAAGGGCCTCTGTTTTCCAAGAACTGGACAACTGGACAGGAGATAACCATACACAATGCTATACTGTGCCACACACTCCCCCTAAAATAGCCTGTTGTCCTAGGTTAACCTCACTCTCCTAGGCTTGATGTAGTCACCAAATATGTTTTTCATGCTAAGTCCTTAAAAATAATAAAAGACTTAAAATCTTGTAAAGCGCAATTCGGCCTTTGCCTGCTTCCAAGAGGTCCTACACTGGTTGGGATGAAGTGCTTGTTTCACCAACTGTACAATGCAACACACCATTAACAACATTTAGATATTTATCTATGCATTAATTCATTATAACACTGTACTTTATTATAGTATACATATTCTTATTTGTCTTCGGAACTGTTATTCTCAGTTGTTTTTCTGTTACACAGCGTAGAAAGACGTGTGCAATGGTCCCATTGTACATTTTATTGATTCTGACTATACAGCTGTCATAAATAATTATTTTAATTTGACAAAACCCGGGTTGGGGGAATTTAAACCACAAATGACCTCTCAAAATTCTCCACTTGGCTTGTCATCGGATAAATTAGACAGTGACATTTCATCAATGCTTTTTGATGGTCAGATGTCTATGGAGGTTCTCCGTCACCCAGCTCCTGGTTGTCCCATGGGTGTTTTCTTCAAGAGGCAACTGGACTTTCTGGTTTTTCTTTGAAGGCGTTTCTCTTCTCATCCAAGAAGCTGACAGACAGCTGGTCATTTGCATCCTTTTAGAGAGTCATTGAGGGTCACCTGAGTAATATCTGTATTGTGCTTCTGTTTAAAGGCACCTTATTTAATGGTTATAGATTTCTTACAAATAAAGAAACTCTCAGGGAAAAAAAAATAAAGCTTTAACATATAACTTACAAATCTTACTGTAGATGACCATTTCAGCCAGTGATATCTTTGAGAGAAGGCAGACATGCACAGAGCGGCCACTAAAAAAAATTGCCACTATATCTGCAAACATAAACAAAGAATATATGTTGATTTTGGGGTTTTGAGTGGTGCGGTGGCCTAGAGGTGGAGATCTCTCCTAACAATCAGGAGGCTGTGAGTTCAATCCTAGGTAGAGGCAGATATTTCTCTCTCTAGGCACATTGAGAATATATCTGCTGAATATAACTCCGCATTGGCAACAGGAAGGGCATCTGGCCAGTAAACACTCAGCAGCTCCATTCAGTTGCCCAGACTCCACCCTGCAAGGGATTATGGGGTCCTTAAAAGAAGATTATATGTTGATATTTTAGCTTTATTAGCACATCCTTCAACTGGGCTTGCCATATTAATTTCAAATTCTTTCTTAGCATTACAGGGAACAGATTTAGCCAATCAGGCCAACATATCCTCTCTGAACTGCGTCGCAGAAAACCCAAACTTAAGGTTGTCAGCAGTTTCCTGTCTGATGCGGCGTTGCTCCAGAATTATCTGGATTGGGTGGACAAGATCACAGTTGAGCAAATGGAGTCGGTCAACAATGCTGGAGCCCTGGACATGATTCTGGAAATGTTGATGGACACAGATGATCCAGAAACTAGCCAGGAAGCTCAGGAAAAAGCTGAAGAGCTAAATAAAAAGATCTGTGCTATCCTGAAAGAGGAGAAAAAAGAAGAAAAGAGCAACAAATCCTCTTTAATCTGATCTGTGAAGTGGGATGATTTTTGTGAGCCAAAGGGTGCCATCTCACAGAATTTCTCACCTCTTTATTTGAGCCCATACTGAGCCTCGGTGGCGCAGTGGTTAGAGTGCAGTACTGCAGGCTACTTCTGCTGACTGCCGGCTGCCTGCAATTTGGCAGTTGGAATCCCACCAGGCTCAAGGTTGACTCGGCCTTCCATCCTTCCGAGGTGGGTAAAATGAGGACCCAGATCGTTGGGAGGCAATAGGCTGACTCTGTAAACCGCTTAGAGAGGGCTGTAAAGCACTATAAGGCGGTATATGAGTCTAAGTGCTATTGCTATAATGCAATTCTTACTGAAATATCCCTGTAAAAGGGGATAGTGGAGGCAAATAGCAGAAATCCATTTTAATGTTATGCAATGCTCCCTGATGAATGTGGATAAATTTGGGGAGGGAAAGGAATGGAAAAACACCCAAATCAGTTTCTTCGGCACGGTTGCTTACTCATACATCCTCAAGGAGTCTATGGTATTTCAAGGTAGAAAGAAACTTTTTTTAAAATGTTTTGAAATCCAGCTCCGTTTAAGTATTTGTTTTACTTTGTCATTTTTTGAGGGGGGCAAAATAACAGAATAACAAGAGTTGGAAGGGAACTTCTGGAAGCAAATCATTCCACCAATTGATCGTTCTAACTGTCGGGCATAGGATGGGGACAGACAACTGATGTTAGATTTGGTGACAGGCCCCCAAACCAAGAAAGACACGTGAGGATTCCTCCAAATGAATTCTTCATTGTTCCACACCTCAAGACAGAATCCTGCCAAACCGAAGCATTCTACTATCTGCACCTATAATATATTCTGAGAACTATTAGGGAGGGACTAATTTCACCCTCTTTCTCTCACACGAAACATCTGGGCTGCAGCTGTCTCTTATTCCTCTGGAATGCTCTCCTTCCCTCCTGGGAATCCAGTCTACTGTATTCCATCACATTTGGTTTTCAGTATCAACTGGTAGAAAGTGGCTTTCAAACGCATAAATAGGAGCTGAATTATTGTGTTTTCTTTCTTGTTCAACAGTGTCAATAAAATGCTGTGGTCTAAGGTAATTACACTAAAAAAGTGATATAAAGAAAGACCTACAAATAATTTTTAACTGAAATATTAACTGATAATCAAGTGCCAGGTTTTCGTTTCTAAGCTTGGGCAGTTCACAAGACTTGTATAAAGCCAGAGTTGTGTTTTTTTAAGATAGGTGGCCAGATACGTCTTTTAGATAATTAAGTGCCAAAGCATCTCTGTTCAAGAGAAATCTTCAATTGCTCTACACCTATTACCCTGTACATACAGGTAGTCCTCGACTTAAGACCACAACGGAATCTGGCAATTGCAGTTGTTAAGACGTGATGGTCATAAAGCAGGTCATCATGTGATCAGACCTGATTTTACAACTTTTTTGCAACATTTGTTAAGCAAGCTCAATGCTCGCAATGGGCATTTTTTTTTCTGGAAATTTGGCAGTAAACACTGGTTTCTGTGAAAAAGTAAACCATGGTCACATGACTACGGGATACCACCAATGCAGGCTAGTTGCTTAGCACCCAAAATGCAGTCACGTGATGTTGTAACTTCGGAACTGGGTCGTAAGAAGCTTTTGGGGGAGGGGTCTGTCATAATTTGGAACTGTTGCCAAGCTAGACAAGGACCAAGCTGTATTTCTCAAAAGAGACTTTCTTATAAAACAGGCAAAAAGTTTCAAGCTTTTTTTTCTCTCAGGTTCTGAAAATGTTCTCAGTCCGCGGGACTCATAAACTAGGGCATGAATTCCAATCCTCCCACAACGCAAGAGCCAGCAGTTGGCTTGGTTCAGGATGAGACGTTTTTGGAGATACAATTCCCCCCCCCCCCAAGAATAACCGATTTACCTGTGTCCTTCCGGCATCTTGCACTAGGTATGTTGGCAATTCTAGACTCAGGGCAAGCGCGTGTAGTTCCAGCAACTGGTCTGTGTTGACTCCCTGAAGTACAACTTTCTTTGCACTAAAAAGGGCAAAGCATACTTCATTGTAAGACCATCCTGCCACCACGATGAGTCTTAAGTAAAACAAATTATAAAAAGCAATGGGACGGAAACTTGTGTGGGCTGAAGTCTACACCTTTTGACTGGCAAAAACAATCCGTTATCTTCCAGAAAAGCGCATTTGAATATTTTAGGTCAACTGGGTTTTAGAGGTTAATTTACGGCTGAGCATGATGTATGAATCAACCACCACAATAAATAAACCGGAGGAGGAGATCCCTACACCACACTTGTGCCCCTTCAAATCACCTCTGGATCAGGAGAGGCAAATCTCTGGCTCTTTTTTAATATATGGGGCTTAAACCATCTAGAAACCCTTTCATCTCTTAAACAACCTTTCCCAAGAGCCAAGGTTGATTTATAAGGACCTACTGAAAGGTTTACACAACTAATTTTGTCTTTAGATCCCAAAAGAGAAGCCCTCAAATGGAGCTTACCCTTTTTACCAGCCCTGGCCCCTGCAAAAGCCACAGAAGTTAAAAATGCCACCCTGAAAGCTCTTATAAATCAAATTTTATCAATGAACACAACTGACCTTAGTTCACAAACTGTTGTTTGCTCTAAATCATGGCTTACAAACTAAAGTAGCTGGGCTTATACAACATACTAAGCCATGGCCAACCAAGCTGCATTATTGTATATCTTGTGAATAAAATCAGAGGATTTCGTTCTAACCAAACTTCATTTCTGAACAGAACTGAGACTGAACATGGAAGAATCCCGCTTGGGCTTCCAGCCTAAACCCTGAAGCTAAAGAATACCCAAAGTTGTGGTTTGTCTGCACCCTAATATTAGTGTAATATGACAGAATTAAGAAATGATCTTGGGGAACGAATGAACCATTAATTGTAGAAAAGATGATATGGACCAGGAATCGAAGCTCAAAATAACGTCCTTGATTGCGTTCAGCGTGAAATGAGACAGAAAATTTTTGACAGACTTTCAAGATTCTTTATAGCCTACAGCAGTGTTTTCCAACCTCAGCAACTTTAAGATGTGTGGACCTCAACTCCCAGAATTCCTCAGCCAGACATCCTATTATATTAACACAGACACAGTATTTTATTACCTTGGTATCAGCTTTAGCACATCACGTGTACCCATCCACTTGGAAATTTAAGTTGCTTAATCCTAAACTGTGCTCGTTCAGTTTAGTGGTTTACTGCAACACACGAAGCCACTAAGTGGTTTTATTTGTCTTTGGTTTAGCTGCATCTTATAGGAAACAGCTGTTGTAGTTTGTAAAACAAACAAAAAAAAAAGCTTTCCAACTTGAGTATAAACCAACACATATAATTAAGCAACTAACAGAATCCTGTAAAAGATAGCCAAATCTTATTTCCTTACCCATGCTCATCCCATTGGTTGATCATGCCCCTCTGACTTGGCTTTTCATGCACCAGCTGGAACAAACCAATTGCTGCGTGCCCCACCTGAGCAGCGATCTGTGGAGGAAAACATTCAAAATTAGAGGTCTTGTCTTGTTTCTGCTGAAATAATTCTGCTGCCAAACTTAGCCCACAGTCTGGAGTTTGATCCTGACATCCTGGCTTAAGGTTGACTCAAGTCTTCAATCCTTCCAAGGTTGGTAAAATGAGGATCCAGATTGTTGGGGGCAATATGCAAAGAATGCTTACATTGTAAACCGCCCAGAGAGTACTATAAAGCACTATGGGGCAGTATATAAGTCTACGTGCTATTGCAGTATCTCTAGGGAAGGGTTCGTTCATTACCTGCAAGTTGTATGTAGGAGTCTAGTTAGAAATCCTGATAAAATTCACCTTGTAAACATGGATCAACAATGCAGGCAGTTCTGGGTTAAGATGATGTTTCCATTCCCCAAGTGTGTCATGTCATTAACCTAAAATTGTATGTCAATTGGAAGTCATACTTGCCTTACAACCATTCATTTAGTAACTGAAGTTATGTCATTGAAAAAAGGTGATTTATGATGGCTTTTCACACTTACGTTGCAGCATCCCGGTGGTCACGTGATCAAAATTAAGATGTTGGCAACTGGCATGTATTTATGACGGCTGCAGTGTCCCAGGGCTGTGTGATCCCCTTTTGCAACCTTCTGACAAGCAGAAGTTAAGGAAGGAGCCAGATTCACTTAATAACAGCTGCAGTGATTCACTCTGGCAAGAAAGATCGTACAATGGGGCAGAATTCACGTAACAACTTAGCAATGGAAATTTGTGGGGTCAATTGTGGTTGTCAGTCAAGGACAACCTGAACTTACAAGCGGATGGGGTTATTACTGAAAATGGTAGACAACCTTGTCCTTTCTTCAGCTGATGAACCACTGAAGCCACACATTGTTTTCAGAAATTGCTGAAAAACCAGCCTGTATATTAAAAAATGTGTGATTTCAGCAGTTCCTGAAAGCACTCCATGGCTTCAGCGCCAGAAGAAAGACAATGAGGCCTGCCATTTTTAGTAATGAGCAGCCTGTTTGAAACTACTGTTGTTTTTAAGTTGGACAATCTTTTAATGTAGAGTTTAGGCAGTCTGAGTACTGGGGATTGACTGTACCCTGAGGACTTAAGTAATCCATTATCCACACTTGTTCCTCAGCCAGAGTTCTTACATTTATCGTATTAGAAGAAAAAGAACTAAGCTTTTCAAAAGCTTTTCAAGTTATAGAATGATTCCCCAGCTGACTACCCTTACTTTTGGTTTAGCTGCATTAGTTTTCAGTATTAGTTTCAGCCTTGGATCTGCCCCTCGTGATGAAATCAGATTAAAAAAAAACTAAAGCCAGTTTAAAAGGCTAGAAGGCGATAATACCCGGAAGAGAGTTTACCTTTCCGGTTCCCATGGAGAGTTCCATGTTTACCACAAAGACCATCTTGTGGTGTCTGCTTGGGAGAAGATTGACATCACTGCCCTGTGCCTCATCTTCATCCTGAAAAAGATATTTTGACCGTAATAAAGTTTTCTGTTGTAATAAAGGATATATGAAATCACACAGGGTGGATATTAAAGTGTCAGACGATGACTGGGGACAGCCAGGTTTAAATCTTTGGTCATCCATGAAGTTCACAGGATAATCCTTGGCCAATCACCAGCTCTATGTCTACCTTACTCATAGATCAGTGAGATAATGTGCAGAGGAACAAACGCTACTTTGACCACCTTCAAAGAACAATTGGAAGTATAGGTAGTCCTCGACTTACGACCACAATTGAGCCCAAAATTTCTGTTGCTAAGACAGTTAAGTGAGTTTTGCGCCGTTTTATGACTTTTCTTTTTTCTTTCTTGCCATGGTGGTTAAGTGAATCACTGCAGCTGTTAAGTTAGCATCACAGTCCTTAAGTGACTCTGGCTTCCCCACTGACCTTGCTTGTCAAAGTTACGCAATGACCCTGGGATATTGCAGCCATCATAAATACGAGTCAGTTGCCTAGCATCTGAATTTTGATCATGTGACCATCAGGATGTTGCAATGGTCATGTGTGTGAAAAATGATAGTCACTTTTTTTCAGTGCCGTTCAGTACCTTTGAATGGCTACTAAATGAACTGTTGTAAGTCGAGGACTACCTGTATTCCAACCTCCCCATCAGCAAAACAGCTGGCACTGCTACAATGTTACTCATCTCCTACACCACAGTAGAAAAATTCCTCTACTTATGAACAGGTTATGTTCCAAGATGGTCTCCCCCTCTAATCCAAATCCATTAATGGTTTATGATCAGTCTTGTGCTTAATTCCATTCACAGTTACTACAGTATATACCCTACACAGTCACTACACAACTAAACAGTGAACAATATACAAGTGGAAGGTGGGAAAGGGTTAGTTTACAGCATGCGTTCTCTCCCAACTTCAGGGACCCTATAAGTTGGAGTTCTGGACAGGTTTGTTCATATCAACAAAAATCATACATACATACATAAAACCATACAATTATATTGGACTGTAATCACACAGGCTGCAAGAGTGCAGCAAATATGATATGCACATTAACTGCTTGAAACGTATATATTACAGACATTACACTAGTATTTGCTGCACTCTTGCAGCCTGTATGATTACAGTCCATCAATATAATTATTCCAAATCGTAATTATTTCCTGGGGCCAGGGAGAAGTATTTTCTGACACTTCAGGAAGAACAGATGATTCTCAAGGAATGTGTAATTCATAAATCCTTTTTTAAAAAAGGCCTTTGCATTGCTGAATCCTGAATTGGTTTTGGAATAGTTGCACATAGTTAGCTTTGCTTCTGTAGAAAAGTAAGAGGTTACATTCTGAAAAATTCAGAGGCCACAGATTTCCTGGTAGAAGCAAGACTGAATTTTGGCATTTAAACTAAGTTTAAGTTTGTGTGAGTGTGTTATATAAATACACATGTACAATGGTATAGTTCTTTAATCAGAATATGTATGCAATTCAAGCCTTGAACTACATTTCAAACCATTCACTTGTAGCATCTAAGAAACAAGTTTTCATCCCTAGCGATCAGCATCATTCATATATTCTTCAATATACATCATAAGCACTCAGGTGATTCATAATTCTATGAAGAAATTTAGATAACTAAATTATAAGAATACTTAAAGTGTGGGATAGACTAGTGGACACATGTTTCAGCACATTTTATTTATTTGCTTCATGCTGCTCCAAACAAATTCTAAGTTGGATACAAGTTGATACAAGTTGAAGTGTTTTCTATCATGGTTTTTTTTTTCCAAACAAAGCTATTCAGAACACAGGGATAGTGATAGCTTTTTTAAAAAATTAAGAGTGACTTGGAGTAACATCACTTTTTTATCAGCTAGAAAAATCTGATACTGTAATAAACACGTTTACCTTTCCAAGTGCCATTAGACTTTTGCTGCTTTGCTACTACAAACTAACACCCATACAGTTCTGGAAATGCACCAAGACGTAGGCTCTCCCCCTCCTCCATTCCCTTAAAGGGTTTGCAATTCGGAGTTTTTAATATCCCTACAAATATGTGAATCCTTTCAGATCTGTCATCTCCTGAAGGAAAAATATTTCTGCCCCTGGCAGGGTGTGTAAAAAAAAGAAAAAGAGAAAAAGAAAAAAAAAGCATTTGATCATTATCCCAAACACTGTCAAATCATTTGCAAGGCAGATTTGCTGATGATCCAGTTTCAGGTCCTAGCC
>JANHFL010001132.1:62582-74173 GCA_032468155.1 Oxyrhabdium leporinum | reverse complement strand
ATTCCCGCAGGTGCAGGGTCTGCTTTTCAGATCTTCTTTTCTCTAGACTGGCCATACCCAATTCCTGCTACCATTCTTCATATGTTTTAGTCTCCAGGCCTTTAAACATCTTGGTTGCTCTTTTTCCAAAGCCTCAACATCTGTTATGTGAAGTGGTGACCAAACTGGATGCCGTATTCCAGGTGTAGACCGTCCTCCATTTATCACAGAATTATGGAATTGAAACTAGGCCACTGAGACCAACCCTCCAGCACAAACACACACAAATGTACGGACACAATTCAATTTGTAATGCAATGCAATAGGCAATCGTGAGTTATAATTTCCCATTCTCTTTCTACCATTTTCACACTGTTTTTGTCCATTAGCCTACTTCTATCGCTTTGAATTCTGGAACAGGCCTGTTGGGGAGAGCACAGCAGGAGTTATTTCAAGGATTTGCATGCAAATGATAGCAGGCATCACTGCTCCGTGATGCAGGGACCTGGAACAATATACCAGGATGAGATCTCAGGTTCTTTCGGTTCTCTGGCTGGATTTTCCGAAAGATTAGAGGAGATTGCAAGGAAAGGCCCTGAATTCCTGCTGGGAAGCTTGGCTGATCTGATTTTGTGTGAGTCAACTTGGACCCACATTTCCAGTGAAGAAGAACGAGGAACTTCTCACACATTCTCTGTTTAACCTGTTCTGATATCAGCCTTAAGTGGAGGGAGAGCGTGGCTTGAGAGAAAATCTGGGGTAACATTGGGAAATAATTTTGGCTAGAGCTATTTCATCTCTAAATCATGAGATACATGGAATAAAACCTCAGTTTAATAGAGTACTGGAGGAAGAGGGGGCTCTGTTACATCCAAATGTCCATTAAATACAAATTTACATTATTTGCATCAATTTATATCAGATTTCTGTAACTTAACAATAATATTTGTCAATGGTTTCACTATCATAATATTGTGGTGCCGTGTATATTTTTATTTCTGTAACCTACTGAAGGTCACAAGATTTTAAATAGAGGTCATCCGTATGTATATATTCGTACTTAATTAATAAAACCTATTTTTTTTAAAAAAAAATCAAGGACTTGTTTTTTTAAATTGATTTTTTACTGCATATGTGTTGTTTGGAGTTGGGAATCAATTAAAAAAAACCCCAAACCCTTGTTTTTTTTTAAAAATGGGTTTTATTAATTGAATACAAAGCAACACCATCACCCCTCCCAAAATCACCTTTGCTTTAATGTGAAATGGAGACGGTATGAATAAAAACATTGTCTCTTGAATATCAAGTCTTCCATCGCTATTTGATATCTTATAAAAAGTAAAGCCAGACTTTGATCTCTCACTGATCAATATTATTGATCGGTTATTGATCAGTTTATTTGATAAAACAAATGCAATCGATAAAACTAAATAAATACATTGAGATTACGAACATTTGAGTGCCCATAATTCATTCTAACCCTGATTACTCCTCCCAATGTTTGCCATTAACGAGCACACGAGATGGTGAGCGGACTTCCCAATAAGGAGCATATGATGGGCTGCCATTTGTCTGACAAGGTGGCTGACTCCCCCCCCCCCAATATGCTAAAGAAATCCATGTAATCAGTTAGCAAAATCAAGAGGTTTGACACCTAAAGAAACAGGGTGTTCCCCCAGGCTACTTCAAACCAAGCCAGCTGTAACCCAGGAGCTTCTGAAGTTCTCAATTATCCATTTTTGTCTTCCTAAGACTGGAAAAAAAAAGTCCTGGAGCCAGATCAGATTATCTTTCGCTAAAATCCAGCAAATGCATGAAACTTACATCTTCTGCAGTATCAGGACGGTAGCCCAGCTCATTCCCCCGGATGCACCCTTTAAGCAAATTGGGGGGCGGGGGGGGGAACACCACTTCCCCGATCTGCCAGGTTCTGGAGCTTTGGGGAGTATCATCCAAGAAGCTTTGCCTGCTTCTCTTTTTAGTCTCTGGAAAGAGGCTCAGCTGGAAAGAGAGAGAGAGAGAGAGAGAGAGGGTGGGAGGGAGGGAGGGTCGTCCCAAATCCTCTGGCATAGCTGTGTCAATGAGAGTGAGTTTGGATTGGACCGCGCTCAAATCTGTAGATCCAGGGCTCAACTCCAATGCAATTCAGGGCCAGGACAGCTGGGAAGTTCTCCTTTTACCATTCCTTTTCGTCGCTCTGCACCTGTTGCCACGGCTTCCTGCTTTGCTCTCTAATATTTTCCTGGCTCTGTTGCTGCCTTGCTGCCAAAGCAAAATCTGGAATCACCCGGGTGGGTATTTATAGATCAGCATTTACAGATAGCCAAGGGAGAAATGCAAACTTTTACACTGTACAGTTGGCTGACTCTCACCCTAGAGCTATTTTTTCCTGTATATCCATGAGAGGAGAAAGGCATACCGAGCCCATATGCAGAGTCCTTGCTGCAGCCTATAGGCCTAATACACACCTATCCTTCTCCGGTAGGTTTAGGACTCTCCTCCCGGCCAGTTAAGAACACTAGTCATTCATTGTAAGGGCAGGAAATTGTCTCATTAAAGTGATTTTAAAAAATAAATGTTATTTACTTATATCCTGCTTTTATTATTAAGAATAGTTCAAGGTGGTGAATATATCTGACACACCTTCCTCCTCCTACGGGTAGTCCTCAACTTACAACTACAAGTGAGCCCAAAATTTCCTTTTGCTAAGTGCCACGGTCGTGAAGAGAATCTGTCTTCCTCACTGACTTTGCACTGCAGCCGACATAAATAGGAGTCAGTTGTCAAGGGTCTGAATTTCGATCACGTGACCACAGGGATACTGCAACGGTCGTAAGCCTGAAAAATGGTCACGAGTCACTTTTTTATTGCCCTCGTAGCTTTAAACAGTCACTAAACAAACCGTTGTAAGTCGAGGACTAGCTGTGTTTTCCCCACAACAACCACCCTGTGTGGTGAGTTAGGCTGAGAGAGAATGACTGGCCCAAAGTCACCCAGTTGGCTTAGCTTTTATGGCTAAGGCAGGACTAGCTTAGTCTACTGTGTATAAACAATGATTTCTAGTTTATTTGATAAACCCTGCTTTTACTTAAGCTAATTATGTAGCATGTATGAATCTGATCAGTGTCTTCTCTCTCTCTCTCTCTCTCCCCCTCTCCCTCTGTGTTGATTATTTCTATGATTTGCACATGGGCCAGCTTGTTAAAGGTCTCTTACCAAGTTCCTGGAAGAGCTATATCTTTGGTGACTTCTTGATTCACAATACAAATCTCTTTTAAAAAAATATTCAAACGAAGCAGCCAAAGGAACAAAATATTCAAAAGAAAAACAGCCACCTTTAAAAAAAAAATTAAAAAATCAACCATTTCAAATTATGTTTTCAAAAAAGCTTACAGCACTCAAAAAATCCAGTACAGTATATGACAATGGTCTCTTGGCTCAACAGGTCATGGCAATCTCCTTAAGGCAGAAGGGGACGAAATCGTGCTTCAAAGACAGATTTGTCCAGCGTAGCCCAATCTGTCTGATCTAATCCAAAAAGTGTCCACCAGAATTTGATGATCAAACATTTGCTTGCATAACTTCATCCCCAAGCATTGGGGAGTTGCAAGAAATTTCTCTGTTTTGTGGGAACTTTGTCCACACTACACAAATGTATGGTGCTAAATGCCTGTGTCGTAAATAAACAGTGCCCTGCTGGATCGGACTCCAGGCTGTTCTTAGAGTAGCCAACCAATTGCGCAAAGAATCCCATTAGTCTGCTGGCAGGTGGCCTCCATCACGACTAACAACCATGGATTCCCAGGAGTTCCATCAAGTGGTCCAACCCACTTTTTGGCCAACCATCCAAAGTGGTAACTAGCCTTGCACAGCAGTGTAGTGAATTCCAAAGCTTAACTGCATGTTGCATTAAAAAAAATATGTTTTTCCTCATTCTTCCAGGATTCATTTTTATTGGGTGATCTTTGATTCCGGTGTTGGTGGTTATTCATTATTATGCTCAGCCAAAATGTAGGTGGCTTAGTTTTGGCTTACTGTATTTGGGGCTTACAGGGAAACCGAGCCAGTTTACGATTTGTTTTAGCAAATCATGGATAAACAAACCACGTTTTAAAGCATTTGCATAGCGGGTCACTTATAGATGCTAAGAATACAGAAGAAAATATGCAAAGGGATTCAGAACTGTCCAAGGACCATCTGTCTTTTTGTCAGCCTGTCTGTCAGCAGGATAATGCTATAAAAAACTAAATAGAACAGAGTTAGGTTTGGTCTGAGGGGAGAAGCTGACAAAATAAAGGTTGAGTTTGAAAACGATCCTGACCGAGCTGAGAAAAAAAAAAATCTCCCATTTCATGCCAATGAGAACAGCTGGGCTGTGACTTGAAATATTGGGCAGTGAGCTGGGCAGCATATAAATTTATTAAATTAATAAATAATTGCCAACTTCTACACTCCTCAAGCCCCCTTCCTTTACGAGGTGGCTGGGTTCCCACAACATGCTAGACCTAAGGTGGCGAACCTATGGCACGCGTGTCACAGGTGGCACACAGAGCCCTGTCTGTGGACGTGTGGGCTGTCACCCCAGCTCGGCTCTGCCGCGCATACACACATGCCTCCTGCCGGCCAGCTGGTCTTCGGGTCTCTGCTGTGCATGTGCAGGGGCCCGGGCGCATGCACGGGGGTGGGGTGCATGCACAGGGGTGTGTGCATGGGGGCATGTGCGTGAGTGTGGGGCACGTGTGCACATGCGGGGGTGTGCGTGTGAATGCGAGGGGCACGCACATGCATGGGAGAGCACGCACGCATTGCATTTTGGGCATGTGCATGTGTGCATACGCGCTTTGGGCACTTGGTGCCAAAAAGGTTTGCCATCACTGTGCTAGACTAACCAAATGGGGTCAGGCAGTTCTGGTTGCGTACGGAATTGAAGTCACCGGATTGCAGATGTCAGGGCAGCAGCGAACACAGCTTATTTTTCAAAATGTTTTTAGGGAGGAACCACCATCTGGCCACGCACAACGTTTCAGATGCTCATTTTATTCTATCTGCTGTTATTTTCTACCTCAACATGGTAATGTTTCCTCAACAATACCTAGACCTTTATACCCCTTGGTGTAAAAAAATAAAATAAAAATAAATTGCATCTGACTTTGATTCTGGTGGATACTTCCGGACAGCTGAACCCTGGATATCTAAAAGTTGAATGGTGGCAATTGGACCGAACTTTGTTAATCTGAGATGTTTCGTTGCTCATCCAAGCAACTTCATCAGTCAGAGCAAAATTAGGTAGAGTCCGAGAGTCATTGGAACGTACCAACTCTTGCCACACCAACTACAGGGATTTCTCCCTCGAATGGCTTGCGGTATGTCAACGAAGACTCAATCACCCACGCCGAAGGTATCTAAAGGTTGAATCATGGCAACTGGAGCAAATTTTGTTAGTCGTTGCTCATTTTGTTTTTGAGTAGAAACTCCTGAAATTGGTGGGTACATTCCAATGACTCTTGACTCTCTGCCTAACTAATTTTTGTTCTGACTGATAAGGCTGCGTGGACAAGCAACGTCTCGATTATCAAAATTTGGTCCACGATTCAACCTTTGGATACCTTTGGCCTGGATGACTTGAGTCTTCACCGGCATACTGAACCCTGGTTCTTTGTCAGAGGGGCCTCCGAACATCTGCATAGCACAGCTCAAAAAAAAAACAACCCAACAGAATTTAAGAGAGTCGGAAGGGACCACGGAGGTCTTCTAGTCCAACTCCCTGCTCAAGCAGGAGAAACCCTGCATCACTCTGTTCTGCTCAGCTTTAGTTATTCATTCATTTTCCTCCAAGGGCACCATATATGGATCTCCCTTCATTTTATCCTAACAACGACCCTTTCAGGGGGCCTGAAAGGATGACTGGGCCTAAGTCCTCCAATGAATCCCCCAGACTTGAAGTTGGGTCTCCGTTATTCTAACTAACCCAATCCCGGAGCGATGATATCCACGCAGTCTTACATGGCTGTCTTACGTGAAAGGTCGCTTGATTAGGAGGGCAAAAAGCCCCGCGGAGTTTGGTGCCGCTCTGTGGTGAAAAAAAGGGGACACAGAAGCTCTCGGCTGCCACCTCGCGACCCTCTGCTTTCGGCAGCCTCAATGCGGCAGCCGCGTGACGCGGACCGGTGCTAAACCGGGGAGCCGATGCTCCGTCTGAACAAGACAGGGGTTTGATTTGCACCGCGGAGCTGAACGGCATATTATGGACGAGGCAGAAAAATCCCGCAAGACCCCCCACCCCCCGATGCTGTTTCTCAATCCCCTTGATGCGCAACAGTCAGGCGAACGATTTGCTGCCCGTGGAGAGTCACGCATCTCTCCCGCTTTGCCTGATGCTGGGATCTCCTCTCCCGCGGCGCATCTCAAGGATGAGGGGGGAATCCGGCCGATCTGAAGGCCAGGCGCCCGCGTCGACTAAACCCGGCCCACGCGGAGGAAGATCACTCAGGTGCCGCGGGAAAGGATCCTTCGGCGGGAAAAACGCCCCTGCCGGAACGCCGCCTCAGTTGCCCCCTCCCCTTTCTCTCCCTATCCCTATCCCATGTCAGTCTAAACTAGCTAGATTCTCCCGCCGCATCTGTCCAAGACCGGGCTCCCCTCCCAATCCGGGAAACGAGTCTAGGCGCGCAGCTTCAGCAGAAAGCCACAAAGAAGAGGGCGTCAATTTATTCTCTAAAGCACCTGAAGGCAGGACAAGGAACAATGGATGGAAACTAATCAAGGAGAGAAGCCACCTGGGCCTGAGGAAAAAATCAACCCGTGGCACAGCTTGCCTTCAGAAGTTGTAGGGGCTTCATCACCGGTGGTTTTAAAGAAGAAACTGGACGGATACTTGGCTGAAGTGGCAGAGGGCTGGACTAGAAGACCTCCAAGGTCCCTTCCAGCTCTATTCTGATTCTGATTCTCTCTGAGATGCGCCCGTTGGTGCCCGTCATGCCAAGTCCGCTCCCCGGGACTCCTGCGGGGGTGACTTGTCTTCCTCCATTTGCAAAGAGCCTCGACAGCCCGGGTCGCTTTCCTTCAAGCACTAGTATGAAAAAGAGACGGACAGAAGGAAACGCTTCACAGTAGGACGGAAAATGCCCCCTCCCCCGCAGGTTTTAACACAACGGCGAAGAATTAGGGCAGGCCGCTTCGTAAAGCAGCGCCCAGGCCTTATGGGCTTCATTATTGTTCTAGTCAGCTATTTATAACGGAGGCGGGAAGGTACGATGCTTGGTAACGTCTCCTCGAAGCAAGCTTGCGTTGCTACGGCTACGCAGGATGTGAGCGGCAAAAATCCGGACCGCCTCTGTATGGCAGCAGAGGGGAAATTGCAGTGGCACTGAGCAGTTTTGCAATCCAGATCTGGTAACTTTAAGATTATTCTAGAAGACATGAAATTTGAGCGGAATAATCGGAAAAAGTTATACTGAAGCTTACTAATGGTGTTCCTATTTCATCTAAATAATAATAATGGTAATGATAACAAAAATAAAACTTATATGCAGTCTGGCAGTAAAAATATGAGTCTGATTGTGTCCTACCACTTAAAGCAATAGGAAATGTATTTACTCCATTATGTATGGAGACTTTCAAATATATGAAGATGGATGAACATTAGTTCTCTCCTCAGTGAGCACTGGCATGTTTGATTGCACTTTAATCAGTCACAGATGGGGTTGAGCAATGCCCAACGTTTTCTGCATCCGACGGCGGTTCAAACTGCCATAGAAAGGGGCCAAAACCCAAAACAAGTTTGGTTTCCTTGCAATGTAATCAGAGGCAGGCTGCTCTTGCTGTAGCAAGAGGTTCACTGGTCGCGCGGGCGCATTTGTGCATGCGCCTCGGCGCTCGTGCGAGCAAAGAGGGAGGCAGCTGATGAAGAAAGCAGATCCGGTGAGTGCAGCAAAGGCAGCGCGGAGCTCACCTGAGCAGCTGGGGCGGCTAAAAGGTAAGTTATTTAGCGATAGCTTAAGGCAAGGGCGAGTGGGCAGGCCCAGCCAGAGCCCGAACCTCTGCATCCCTGCAGCAGCCCACCTCTGAATGTAATATAGGTAATATGATTATTCTCCCATTCTATGAATAGCTTCCGCCTTTTAGAATCAATCAAGTGCTAGTCTGTGTTGTATTTCTTGACTGCTGGTTCCTTAGTATAACCACCATGAGGGTCCTGGAAAAGATATACCTACAAAAATCGGGATCATACAAGCTGTGAGAGTCTTATGGAAGCAAAAGTTGGACTTTGAAGAAGGATGGGAGGAATATTGATGCTTTTGAACTTCAGTGGTGGTGAAGACTAAGAGTACCATGAACAGCCAAAAAACCAACCAACCATGAAACAAATGAAGCCAGAATTCTTACTCGAGGCCCAAATAACTTAATCCTATTTTGGACACACAACGTGAAGGTATAGCTCTCCGGAAAAGGCTCAAATGCTGGGAAAGGTGGAAGAAAAGAGAGAAAAAGGACAATCAGCAGCAGGGAGATAGACTCAGTCACAGTGATGATGAATGTAAACGTGGCAGACTTGAAAAACGAGTTAGGAATAAATCGCCATGCTGTATGGTTGCTAAGAGTTGATATCAACTTGATGGCACACAATCAAAAATCGACTGTTTAATACTTTCCCACATCTGTCCCCTTAAAAATTACAGCTTTATATAAATACTTCATTGGCTATCACCAAGGATTTTAGGAGTCATCTATGGTTCTGGGACAATGACAATGGTTTATAAATTCAAAATAACAGAGCTCACCTATAATAGACCCATTCTATGTCCCAGTATGATGTGGGAACTGAATCACTGCTTCTTTAACATTTCTTGTTGAGCAATAAAATATTGTATTGTTTGATTTCTCTTGGTAAGGCTTGATTTCAGATTATCAATATGGCACTTAGGTTCATATACTATTTTAAGTCTTGTTTTATTGGACAAATCACAGCAATTGCTTTACAAATATGTCATAAACAGCAGTCGGCAAATTACAATATCTCATTCATACATTCTATAAACTACATTAAAACTTAGTGCAAGTGAGCTGATGCTCTTCCCTGTTATCTGCTAATTTTATGGATGTCTTCTGCAAAAAAAGGCAAAAATAAATCCAGTAAAAAAAACAATCACTGATTTTTTTTCCCTCACATTCCCCCTTGGAAGATCTGATGCATCCTGAAGGAAGCCAATTAACAAGGAGGAAGAGCCACATTCTGTGTTGTATATTAAAGTTTATTGAATTACCATGTAAGAATTTTTGCTCTGTCATAAAAGTCATCTGGAATCTAAGCTGATTATTTACAGACAAAACTTCTCATTTCATGATAAAAATCCCTACTTTGCTCAGAGCAGTATCTACAATAACATTATACTATGGAACAACAACAATCATAAGAAAACCTGGCTGGGTTGTCCATCAAGCTTTTCAGATTAATAACGACCTAATCTTCCAATCAGTTAAGAGAGTAGTTTTGTAGGGGTGGGTAGGAAGGAGCTGAACCAGAATGCAGAAAAAAGAAAAGGCAGATTGTAGGCTCAGAATGCAACAAGGCCAAAATAGAAGCAGCGTTAACACCTTTGCAACTCTTCCCCAAATTTAGGAATTGGGAGCCCTTTCCTCAGTAACTACGGCCATTTTCTTTCTCCCAACGGTCGCCTACGGCCATTTTCTTTCTCCCAACGGTTGGAAGCCCTTCCTGCAATGCACGGGTAGCCCCCCCCAAACAACTGAGCCCCAAATTTCTGTTGCTAAGCGAGGCAGTTCTTCAGGGAGTTTTGCCCCATTTTACGACCACAGTTGTTAAGTGAATCGCTGCAATTCTTAAGTCACGCGGTTGTGAAGCGAATCCGGCTTCCCCATTGACTTGGCTTGTCAGACGGTCGCAACAGGGGATCACGTGAGACACCCCCTCCCGCCCCCCCAGGACACTGCAACTGTCATAAATAGGAGTCAGTTGCTAAGTGTCTGAATTTTGATCAGGTGGCCATGGGGATGCTGCAAAATGGTTGTAAGTGTGAAAAATGGCCATAGGTCACTTTTCAGTGCCGTTGCAATTTTGAGCGGTCCCTAAACAAAAAATTGTTAAGTCGAGGACTATTTGTATATAGGGGGGAAAAAAAACCCAAACTCAACAATACACCATGCTGGAGGTAAGTTACTAGTCTGGACTTGCTGCTAAATCAGAGCTGTTGCTGTGAAAGAGGGGAGCAGCTGCAGCCTTGTTTTGTAGGACAAATCCTGTTGTGGTCCAGCCTGATCATTAACCTGCTGCGATCAGCAGGTCAAGCTTTCCGTGGCATGAGAACTGAAGCATTATCACCTACCCGTATCTGTGGTTCAGGCTGCTATTAAATACCCATCAAAGGCCAGCCAAGAAAAGGAGGAGACGGCGAAACTTCTCCATTTCTTTTGGCTTCAAGAGCAACCATGGAGGCTGACCTGAGCCTATTAGGAGAGGAAGGTGCGTGAGGAGGACGAGGGGGGGGTTATTTTCATCTGAACTGGGAACGCTCAAAATAGCCTGCACCGTTTTGAGTGTTCCCAGCTCAGATCGACACTATTCCAGGCCTTGGAGAATCTCAAGTCATCCAGGTCATGGCTGTCCCAGAGGTGCTTTTTCAAGAGGCAACTGGACTCCAGAATGGAAGAAGCTTCTTGGATGAGAAGTGCAATGTCTTCAACTGCCCGTTGTGCCTCGGCCAGCAAAAAACGCAGCTTGGGGGCCTCGCGAGCTCCGTTTTCGCTGGCAGAGGGTTGCAGGAGGCCATCGCAGCCGAAAACGGAGCTCGGAAGCCCGTTTGTCAGGGCTGCATTCATTTAGGAAATTGCATAGGGCAGAATGGCTAACTATCTCTCAGCAGGGTCCATATATTCAATCCAAATCCCTCCCTCTGGTAGCCGATTTTAAATAACGACATAAATAAAACTCTTTGCGAGTATGCTGCTTAGACATTTCCCACATGACACTTCATTTTCTCCCCAAGCGGTCAATGTACTTTTGTCCCCAAATACAATATGTAGTTGTTGTTGTTTAAGTTGAGCCACATTCTTGAAAACTGGTCGAACTCAAAAGCTGGCGTCAGTGTATCTCACCAGAGCAATAAAAGTTAGTTGCTGCCTATAGCTACAAAAGTGAGAGTATTTGCGTGTCTCCCAGTTCCACCTGTTTATGCAGAATCCCACCCACAAGACTGCAATGCTACTAGAGCAGGGGTGTCAAACTGAAGGCCCGGGAGCTGGATCCGGCCCACAAAGTGCTTAGATTTGGCCCGTGAGGCCGCTCTGGAAACAGCGAAGGACTGGCCCGTTGTGCCTCTGCCAGCAAAAAGAAGAGCGTGGGGCCATCCCGAGCTCCGTTTTCGCTGGCAGAGGGTTGCAGGAGGCCGTCGCAGCCGAAAACGGAGCTCGGAAGCCCGTTTTCTCTGTCAGAGCACTCGGACCACCACAAGTGCCCCCCGACATGAGTGACGTTGAGCTGGCCATGCCCACTCCAGCTCCCTCCCCCCTCCCAGGTCAAACACAACACTGATGCGGCCCTCAATGAAATTGAGTTTGACACCTCTGTACTAGAGGGTTTGCAGAGCTCTGAAGCC
>JANHFL010001128.1:255721-266402 GCA_032468155.1 Oxyrhabdium leporinum | reverse complement strand
GATGTAAGAGTATTGCTTATAAGCTGTAAACCGCCCCGAGTCTTCGGAATGGGGAGGTATATAAATGTAAAAATAAAATAAAATAAATAAAAAATAAATAAAATTTGCAACAACATTTTCAGATCTAGCAGAAGGAAGAAAACCCCTGCTAGATAGCTGTGTTCACTCTGTTTTGATATCATGGCTTTAAGTCCAGAATCAAAGCTGTGTGCCAAAGCTATCCACAAATTACAATATCCATGGCTGAGAAACCAAGCCTGCATGGAACCAATTCTATTTTTGTGGTCTTCCAAATAACCCCAGATTGTATAGAGAATGGCAAGCAACAGATTTTTTCTGTAGTATAATTTTGCCATAAACGAAATTATTGTTGGATCACTTCAGAACTGAGTGAAGAAAGCACAAGTTGTATGGACTTAATAAATTAGAAAATGCTCCAAGTACTTTGTTCTTAAAACTCACTGAATGCAATAGGATTAAGGTGAGTATTACTTATTCCTATGCATTGCATCCCCATTTTTGACTATTTGAAGGTTGTGGCTGCTTAGTTGCATTTACAGAATGCCGTATCCAAAAGGCTCTCAGAATTTCACAAGAAATATATAATAAAGATATACATATAAGTCCAAAACCAGAAATGTAGAATAAACCAGGTTACAAGGAAACAGAAGACAGAATTGGGCCCCAAATAATTTCTGGAAGAAATTAATTGGGACCCACCTGCATGTCTGCTGGGAGTGGTTTCTGATAGGGAAATTATGTTTTTGGATCAATTCTAATGGGAGAATACAATTCTGCTGATAACCAGGCCTCAAGTCAGGAAATGCCTTTTAGGGAGCACATTAAATTGCACCTGGAGGCTTGTTGGCAATTGCTGAAGGTATAGTGTGGTCCTGTGAATGCTACCATATAGATTGCTGCACTCAAATCATCTGCAGCTTCTGAGTGATACTTGTTTTACTTGCTTTGCATAGCTGCCTACCTCAAGTACAGGACTGAGTGATTCAATGTCTTCAAAGGCCACTCCATGTAGAATATGTTGCAGTACTCTAGCAGCAAGTTGCCATAGAAAAATTCTCGTGCCCCAGGTAGGGTTGCAATTGCATATCAGCCAAAATTGGGGAAAGGAAAGGAATCATATGATTTGCATGTTAATGCTTTGTCCAATTTGGAAATGTTTTAGAATGCAAAACCAAAATTCTCTGATACATAAAATACAGCAAAGGAGCAGGATAGTCTCACCGTAAGCATGTGAATGATTGCTATCTTTGCAGAAGCAAGCATTATTTAAATTGCTCTTAACCCCATTACATGGAGGGTAGTTTGTAATATATTACACACTTAGGTTACAAGACAGTGTTGCATGATTTATATCAGAAGTGGGAATTCCTGCCTTGTTGGCCTCAAAAGTCTCTTCTATAAGCCATCCATCCAGTCGTGCTGGTTTTTTGAGTAAGGGTTGATTCTACTGTTCTGTGGATGTGATTATGTGGCATTCAGTAGCTACTCTTTTGCAATTAGTGAACAATGCAAGGAATAAAGGGTACAAAAACAGTGAAAGAAAAGACTGTTAACCCTATGATTTGCAGCTGTTTTGTTCCCATTACTGCTAGATCAGTGCTTTCCAATATAGGTGCCTTCCTGTTGTGTAGACCAACAGCTAGAATTCCTCACCTAGCATGGCCATTGCTGGGAATTTCTGAAAATTACCCTAGTGAAATATTCAGCAACAAGAATAGCTGAGCTTCAATTTTATGGACACATCAAACTCTCCCTCATTACACCATGAGGATACTGCATTTATGTATCTGAAATACATAAAGTACAGAACATTTACATCTCAATAATAGTTCCTTTACTTCTAACAAAATAGCAACTATTGGTTTATAGTTGAAGTGCACCGCATTAGGCCTCAAAATTGCATCTATCCTCCAAAGCCATGGATTGCTGCCCTCAGAGATTTATTCCAAATAGTAATTTTTCAAGGTGACAAATATGGAAAATTATGAAATATAGAAAAATCATATTAACTATATTTAATTTTAATTAAACTTAAATGGGAATTATTTTTTAATTTATAAAGCAATTTGTTGGGTTGAAGTGCTTAATTGGCAGGGTCAGGGTACAATAATAATTTAGCTATTATGTTAATGTTTTTTCATGAATGGTAGATATTAGCTATTCAGCGATACTAGTTCAGCTGTCAGCATTTTTACAGATCAAATTAGAAAATAGAGTGAGTCTAATTTGATCACACAAACCTAGGCCTTGATTTTACTCGGCTGTGAAATAACCTATGTTGAGGAATGAGGGAATACAATTTTGGGATATGAACAATGTGAATCAGAATCAAAATAGAGCTGGAAGGGACCTTGGAGGTCTTCTAGTCCAACCCCTTGCTGAAGCAGGAGACCCTGTACCATTTCAGACAAGTGGCTGTCCAGTCTCTTCTTAAAAACCTCCAGTGATGAAGCGCCCACAACTTCTGAAGGCAACATGTTCCACTGGTTAATTGTTCTCACTGTTAGGAAATTTCTCCTCAATTCCAGATTGCTTCTCTCCTTGATTAGTTTCCATCCATTGTTTCTTGTCCTGCCCTTTGGTGCTTTGGAAAATAAGTTGATATCCTCTTTTTTGTGGCAGCCCCTCAAATACTGGAATACTGCTATCATCTCACCCCTAGTCCTTATTTTCTCTAGACTAGTCAAACACAAATCCTGCAACCATTCTTCATATCTTTTAGTCTCCAGGCCCTTAATCATCTTAGTTGTTCTTCTCTGCACTTTTTCCAAAACCAGCATCTTTTTTTGTAATGTGACCAAAACTGGATGCAACATTTTAGAGGTGGTCTTACTAAGACTTTATAAGTCTAATAAGTCTAATAAGACTAATAACTCACATGATTTTGATTCTATGCCTCTATTTATACAATCAAGGATTGTATTAGATTTTTGGGCTACCAAAGACAGCATGCTGACTGGAGAATTCTGAGAGTTGGAAGTCCACAATCTTAAAGTTATGAAGATTGAGAAACCCTGTACTATTTAATTGTGAATGTTTTATCAGCATACCAACCACTACACTATGATTCACCCTATTTCCTTACAATATATAGTATCTAAATTTTCACTTCAGAGAACTGCTTCAGTCACTTATAATGTATAAGCTAAGTATACTGGCCTTTTCTAGCATCATATGTTTCAAGATTATCATCCCACACTGGATCACAAAAACAGTGCTGTTTAATTATGCTCTTGTGAGCATATTTAAAGAAACAAAACATAGGAATAAAATCTGCAAAATTGGATTTCTATCCTTTTTTTGTTTCCCAAATTCCCCAGATATTTTTCTATGTTTTTTAAAAGATGATTAAATAGTAAAACAAACTTGATTTTTTTTAAAAAATGCACTGCTTTGAAGCAATTTACCAGGAAATGGTTGTTTTCCTGATATTCCCACCACTGTGAAATATACTGTGTTCATGGAATCTTTCAGGGTAATCTTCTGATTCTGTTGCAGTAAATTAAAGGGATCAGAGATGAAATTTTAACAGATGGCTGGAGACATTGTGGGTGCTGGGCATTGAGCAGAAGTTTCTTACTCCTGCAGTTACTTTGATTTTGGTGCACATTTCTTGGTAATTAAAAAAAACCAATATTTCTGTCTTGAGCATATCTGATCTGGGTCTTTTCTTTGAGTTGTGGCAGCTCCTGAAGAAGATGCAATGAAACTGACAAGCAGAACCAGGTGTATTGTTTAGCAAATACATTGTAAGGCTCATTCAAGGATAGGAGCGTGTTGCTTTCCAGTTCTGCGTGTCCCTGTTAGCTAGAAGTTAAACAGAGTGTTGTGTAAACATTAGTACCCTTTCATTACAGGTATAATGTCTTGACCTTGCATCAAATCTGGGCTCAAGATAGAAGATTTAAGATTGATTGCTTTTCCAATGAACTCTTAGCTTAGCAGCAGTTTAAACACAGACGTTTTTCTGAAGTTTCCATTCTATGTCAAATTGTGTAAAGTGAGCTGTGCTAGGCGCGGAGTCTTTAACGCTACTTCATCTCACAGGGGAAGTCAATTCTTTCTTGTTGGTGAATGTCAAGGGATTGCACTAGGACTGGGATGCAAAAATCCAGATGACCACCAACAAATGGCAGCAAAGATACAAAGCACATATCTTAGATCAGGGGTGTCAAACTGAATTTCATTGAGGGCTGCATCAGGGTTATGTTTGACCTTGGGGGACCGGGGTGGGCGTGGCTAGGATGGGCATGGTCAGCTTGACATCACTCGTGTCGGGGGGCGCCTGTGGTGACCCGAGTGCTCTGCCAGCAAAAATGGGCTCCCAAGCTCCGTTTTTGGCTGCAAAGGCCTCCTGCAACCCTCTGCCAGCGACAACAGAGCTTGGGAGTGCCGCCCGTGACCCTCTTGGGCTCCGTTTTTGGCTGTGATAACCTCCTGCAACCCTCTGCCAGCAGAGCATGCAGCCCTCCCGAGCTCCCCTTTTGCTGGCAGACACACTATGGGCTGGTCCTTTGCTGTTTCTAGGGCAGCCCCATGGGCCAGATCTAAGCATCTCGTGGGCTGGATCCGGCCCCCGGGCCTTGAGTTTGACTCCCCTGCCATAGAATAATAGGGTTAGAAGGAACCTTGGAAGTCTTCTAGTCTAACCTGCTCAAGCAGAAGATCCTACTATATCGTTTTGGACAAATGGCTGTCCAATCTCTTCTTGAATACCTCCAGTGATGGAGCACCCACAACCTCTGGAGGTAAGCCATTCCACTGATAAACTATTCTCACTGTCAGGCAATTTCTCCATACTTCTAGGTTGGATCTCTCTTTAATGATCTTCCACTGTTATTTCTTTTCCTGCCCTCAGGTGATTTTCAGAATAGGTCAACCCCTTCTTTTCTGTGACAGCCCCTCAAAGACTGGAAGGCTGCTATCATATTACCCCTAAGTCTTTCTCTTTGTTAGACTGGACATACTTAGTTCCCACAACTGTCCACCATATCGTTTAGCCTCCAGCGCCCTTATCATCTTTGTTGCTGTTCTCTGCACTCTTTCTAGTTTCTCAACATTTTTGTATTGTGGTGTCCAGAATTGGACACAGTAGTCCAAGTGTGGTCTCACCAGTGCAGTATAAAGCGGTACTATCACTTCACATGATCTTGAAATTATCCCTGTTGATGCAACCTAGGAGTGCATTAGCTTTTGGGACAGCTGCAGCACACTGCTGGCTCATAATTGAGGGTTGTCTACCACGACACCTACATCCCTCTCAGAATTACTACTGTTGAGTCAGGTACCATCTATTCTATATCTGTGTATTTGGGTTAGAAAAAGATATGAAATGTACAATTGAATAAAATTCAATAAACACATATTAAAGATACAGTTTGTGGCTGTTATCAGTGATACATTATGCAACTTTAAGCTCAGTCCAGAGTGCAGGACCTGGAATAATGGTTTTAAGTTACAGGAAAAGAGATTCCAACTGAAGGTTAGGAGAAAAAAAATAACGCAACAGAAAGAGCAGAGGGAACAATTATCCAGAGAAGCAGCGGGCTTCCTTCATTGGACATGTTATGCAAAGACTGGGTAGCCTTGTTTTAATTTGGATTCCTGCAATAGTGGTTTGGACTTGATGGACTAAAACAGTAGTCCCCAACCTTTGTGGATCCAAGGAACAGCAGCAGTGGGGAGGGGGTGGTTTCTAGCCTGCAACCTACCTCCTGCACATGCACAAATGAAGCTTCATATGCTTATTCACTGCATACATGGCCCGATTCCCAATGTGCCACAGACCTGTACTGGTCCGCAGCCCAGGGATTGGGGACCCCTAGGCTAAAAGGCCCCTACCAACTCCTCAATTTAAAAAAAAAAAGAGCTAGTTGGTCTAGTGGTTAAGGCACTAGGCTTGAAAGCAGATGGCCGTGAGTTCAAGTCCCATCTTAGCTGCTGGGTGACCTTGTCCAGTCATTCTTTCTCAGCCCAACTCACCTCAAAGTGGTTGTGGGGAAAACAGAAGGAAGAAGGTACGTTGGATCTGCTGAGTTATTTTAAAAATAAAAGTGGATACTAATAAATGCATACATACCTACATACATACCATGTGGATACAATTGATGTCACTGGTTATTTTGAAAATGTCTCTCATCCCAGGGCATATGCAAGTCAGGACACCTAATACTAACTTTCCTGCTTGGATTTGGTCCTTTGTTTTGTTGCACTACTTGTATGTTGTGGTCATATGGCTTGATTGTACCAAGGCTTGATTCCTGGTCCTTGTACCTATGGAATTTTTTAAAATGTTTTTTTAAAAAACTTGGCAAGAAATGTGATCATCCAGGGCTTCTCAGATACCATCTATGTTTAAAGTTATGCCTTGAGGGAGGCAGGCTTATGATAGTTCTGGTCTGTGGCTAGAAATAGGGTGATTCATGAAGAGTCAGAAATGAAAAGTTGGTGGTTTCCTATGCCTCAAGTGATTACATTTGTTAAACATTTAAATATTTAACTTGATTAACTTTTAAAATAAGAATGTGCGGGGTTTTGTCAATTATTAACCTGTGTCTGAGTTCTTACCAAAGTACTTACGGTCACCCAAAGGCAGAGTGAGGTCAGTTTTGTGGTTAAAAGCTGCACATTTTTTAAAAAAATTGCCTTCGAGGGCAGCAAAGTATAGCAATTAAGAGTAGGAGTTAAGATACAAACTAGGTAGGTTAAAAAAACTTGACTACCTATTTTGCACCTGAAAATAGAATAAACACAAAGCTTACAAACAAAGGTTGGCCTTACGCTCCAGGCATACTTCAGGGGCTGCAAAAATGGATCATCTTTCACATCTCTATGCCATTGTTTAACCACGATTTGTTAAGAAACGTTCATGCACATGAGCAAAAGCAATTGTGATTTCTGTTCGGTCAATTCCTTGCGTTCCCCTCCTTTTTTAATTTACTCTCGCCTTCTGTCACTGTAGAGAGTCTACTATGCCCAGGAGGGTCCATCTAAGTACTAACCATGCCTTTTAGCTTCTGAGCATAAGCAAGGTCAATTAGGTGTTACCACCTGCTGTTAATTAAAGATTTGTCTTGGACGTATTCCACCATCATTATCAAGGTATAGCTCTGAAACTGTTTACAGGTTTCTAATGAATGATAGGAAAGGATTGATGGTGCTCCTGAAGGCACGTTTCAAGGGCAAAACTTCATAGGACTCATAAAGAACCAACATAGAACCAACATAAAGATGTTCTTGTACACCAACTGTTACTCCAATACAGCTTTCCAATGATAACACATCAACCAAGTCTGAAATTACTAGAGTAAAAGTTACATTTATTCAGTATTAAAATAGATCTTTATTAAAAGAATCTAATAAAACTGAATTTGATACAGAAATGAGGGGAAAGTATAAACACATCAGTATGATACTTTATGACTAAAAGCAAAATGTCTCTACTTTTGTTTCCAACTATTCTGGACTATGGAAATATTCTATAAATAATTTTGATTGCAAAATTTTGATTGCTGTTGAAGAAGGCAGCTTGAATAGGAAGTGAACTTAGACTTATTTGGTCAGTTATTCATAAACAGATATTATTCAGCTGATTAACTGATTCTTCTTTAGGACCATATTAGACTTAAATACCAGACATTATTTCCAGCTGGATTCATGTATCATTCTGTAGAAAGTTAGCACCCACCCCTCTCCTAGAAGAGTGAAATATTTTAGGAAATATTAAAAAGGCAGAGTATTATACCTCCCTGGATGAGAAAAGGAGAAACATGCTCTTGGAAAGCAGGGCCCGCCTTTGTTACTAGCCCCAGAAAGACTGGGCCATCCTATCTACAAAACAAAGGACCTTCAGTTTCAGGGAATAGGATTAGCCCCCACTCAAGATCCAAACCACGACAAAGCCATTAAGCCATAATAGGAATTATTATGTATTAATAACACAAGCCTCTTCATTACATCATCACTCTCCCAAGTTTCAACCAAACCTGGGAGCTCAAACAAAGTTAGCTATGACCCCTGCATAGCCCCATGGGAGTCTGACAACAACCAATAGAATACATGACCTTGCTACAGGAACAAGAAGCTCAAGGACAAGGCGCAAGAGAGGGTATAAACACCTCTCACTCTCCACTCCATGTGCTCAGCTGTCCAGTACTTAAAACCCATGTGGTCCTGTTCACCAATAAACCATCTTTCCAATCAGCCTCCATGTTTCCAGTGTCTTTCTCCTCACTTGGAACTGAACCCAGATGGATAATTCTTCCAACAATTCTAAATCATGGTTTCCTTAATCTAGGGTTATTGGTGCTCTGAAACATTCCATGTTCACTAGATGGCAGAAAAGAACTAGATTTTTCTCTTCACTTAGCTGCCTTCTATTAACCATCTAGCTTCTTGCAGCCACGAGCTGATTGTTTGTTTTAATCAGGATTTATAGAATAAGCTATGGCTGGTTATATATGCCAGTCCTACAAGGAACACTGGATTATGAAACCAACACTACAGGAAGATTAGAACTCTACTTTATCGATTAGGACATAGCAGTATTTCTCAACCTTGGTAACTGTAAGATATATGGACTTCAATTCCCAGAATTCCTCAGCCAGCTATGCTGGGAGTTGAAGTCCATATGTCTTAAAGTGGCCAAGCTTGAGAAACACTGGGCTATAGTAATAGAATTTTGCAAGTCTTCCTCTGGTTTTCCTTTGCCCCTTCATATGCTCTGGAAGTTTGAGTAGAGTCAATGTGACTCTCCTCACTCCACATACATGGATGCTTCTTTTTCACTTGCTGCTGTTTTAACAGCTTCTGGCTGCCTTCTCCAATTGCATGGCTTCCTGCAATTTGAAGTCCTAGACTATAATTCACAAAATTGCTGCAATATTCTAAGTCCAAATCAAATTTCATTATGTCATGTTATGTAAATTCTGGTCCAGTTTACTTAAATGATAACTATCCCCCTGTAAAATAGCAATGTTGAAATATTTTTAACTGAAATCCCCGGCATGGAACATTATCCAGGTGGTATGATCGTACTAGTGGCAATACAGTCACACCACCTCAATCAAAAGCTGCCATTTTGGAAATAATTTCTCTGAGAAATGTGTGATACCCGGTGAATCCTTGGACGATTGGCAAGGCTGAGTGACATCAGTCCTTTCCCCATTGGCCAGCCAGGCATTGGGAGGTGTGGCTTGATCACTACATTCCATCATAGATGGGAAGATGCCTAGAAGTTCTCTAATGGAACTGCTTACCATAGCAGTTGTTGCTGTTCTAGAGCTCTTTTTCCTGGAGGATTAGATAAGCATAACAGGATAATGAGCTGTGTTTTGGTGATTGCACAGCGTGGCTTCCTAGAATATCCCCATATTCATTCATTCATTCATTCATTCATTCATTCATTCATTCATTCATTCATTAATAAATAAAATTTATTGGCCACTCATCTTACCACAAAGTAACTCTGGGCGGCTTACAAAGGTGTATTTGTACATATATATTAAATAAATAAATAAAATAAAGCCAAACCTTAAAATGTAATCATTAAAATCTGATGGCATGGGGAGAGGGCAGAGTAGAAGGAAGTGGGATCTGTTGTTATTCAATCTGCCAACTCCACTGTGATGTTGGGTCCCCAGGCCAACTGGCCGAGCTAGCTGTTGTGATACTTGTGAAAGGACAGAAGGGCCAGCCCCAACCTCACATCAGGGATGGGGCCGCTGAGGAGGCGGCAAGATGTTCCAGAGGTCAGGAGCAACAACAGAGAAGACTCTTGTCCCGGACCTTGCCGGCTGGAATAATTGGACTGATGGAACCTGTAGCAGGCCTCTTCTGCCGGCATGAGTGGGACAGGCCAATCCCAGTGAGATGAGGCAGTCCCTCAAGTAGCCTGGACCCACGCCATGAAGAGCTTTAAAGATAATGACCAACATCTTGAATTGCACCTGGAAGAAGGCCAACAGCCAATGCAGTTTGTGGAGCAGTGGTGCTTTATCAAGTATTGGAGTAGGCTACCAAGTAATTAAAGCCCTCAAAAGCAAAGGAAGGGAATAGCAATTTGCTTAGGACCCTGCTTTAACCTTGGTTAATAAGGCTGTGTTTGTTGTTTGTTTGTCGTATTTCTCCAGAAGCTTCCATCATGAGGCAATGCTATTCCATCTTCGGTGTAGGTAAGACATGCTAAGGGAAGCTGACAAGCCCCTGGTTGCTTACAGCCCTTTGGGAGAATAAATTCCACTAAATCGATAGGATCTACTTCCATGTGTGATAACTGTCTTTGGGATACAAATGTCAAATCCATGCAAGTGATGCTAAAATGTGTAGCCAATATAAATATAAATTTGTATTTCATAAAACATGGCAGCATTCCCTCCCCTCCTATATATACACATACTTTCCAGAGTGACAGGGAAATGTATGACTTCAAATTAGCCTCCATGGATTTAAGGGTATAAGTAACACCAAGGCACTAAAGGATATGCAATTAATTACAACCGCTTATTTCATCTGAAAAAGAGCCGCCTTGCTAAATCAGCCATGGACACGTAATTTCAAGCGTACAGCAACTATTTAGTGCATGTGTGTTTTTCCGGTAATGAACATTATGCAAGATTGAAATGTGATCTTTGAAGCAGAAAATGAAGACCGGGGTGGGGGT
>JANHFL010001128.1:227791-237874 GCA_032468155.1 Oxyrhabdium leporinum | reverse complement strand
CCAAGTAAAACCCCTCTCTTAATCTGTTTTCTTGCAGAAAGCAAGCGGACAGTCGCCGTGGAAAAGTCTTTGGAGGGGGGGTTGGGAAACCGCAGCCGCTCCCAATATCCTCTTCGTCTCCCTTTAAAACCAAAAAAACCCAGGTTCACCTTTATTGAACCCGGAGAGAAACTTTTGCAAGGTTTTCCTTCGCTTGTTGCTTTCTCCGCGCGTCGTGGCCAGGTTGGCTGTCATGCGTGGGCTGGCTCTGTCTGCTTGTGGGAGCCTCGTTTTTCCTTCGGCGCTATTGAAAACTAAAAAAGAATTGCAAAGGCTCCAGGAGGCCGGTCGTGGATGCTGGTCAACTCCATCATCCTCCCTCCCCCCTTCCCCCGTTAGCTCCTTCGGGCGAACCGGGTCTGTGGGGAAAAGTAGAGGCGTCGGGATGCTCTCCTTGAATCGTGGAGCGGAGGGGGGGGGGGAAAGAGAGACACAGCTGGGAAAAGCTGCGAAGAGACCGACTCGCAACTTCGGTCGTGTCAGTTTCAGGCGTGCTTGCTTGCGCGTTCTGGTCGCGAGTCAAGAGTCGGCCTGTCGTAGCGCTCAGATCCTGAGGCGTGCGTGTTTGTGTGAGTGCGCGCGCGTGCGTGTGTGGATTTTCCAGAGTTTGCACCAGTTATTCGAAGGAGTTTTCCTCGGGCTGCCCTCCCTTCCCCTCCCCGAAACGTTTCGTGTGAAACGTGCTTTCGAGCTGCGCTCCCGGTACTTCCCCGGGAGCTTCGGATCCTGCTGAATGTTGAGCGGGGTTGACTGTCTAGCAAGGCTTGTATTTATTTCAGGTTTCTCTCTTTTTTATTCTCGGCGAATGTTTTTTTTTTTTTTTAATACTTAAGGTCTAGAAAGGCAACAAAAGGAAAAGTCGTCTTTTACGAAGGGCAGGCTGGTTACCCAACTCGGTTCTTCGATTGGTTTGGATCCCGTCAGCAATCCAGACTTTTTCAATGGCTGGAAGTTTGTTTTAAAAAAAAAATAAAAATACGGGAGGGGAAGGGGCCTGCAGAGAAAATTGTGGCATGGCTTGCGTGACATGTTTTTTAAACGCGCGATTATTTGCTTGTTTGGGCGAAAAATGGGGGAGGGGAGAGAAAGGAGGGGAGAGAAGTGGAAAGCAGACGACCTCATTGGATTACTGTCTTAATTTTCTGTGAAACAGGCCACCCTCTTCCTCCTCGCCTGCCTTTGATTAGCTGCTTTTTCCCCCTTTCTTTCTTTCCTTCCCTCCAAAGCAGATGTATCCAGTCGATACAATTTGAAAACAGGTCCGTTATTCATTAAAGAAAACGAAAGGAAAAGGAAAAAGCGAGTGACAGATGCGTCGCTTGCGAGCTTTCAGCTTCCTGATCGAAAAGTTCAGAGGTGAATTTCGCTAGCAAAACCTCCCTGGGCTTTGATTCTTTGCGCCCCTCCAGCCGTCTCCTCTCCTGCCCGCTGCTGGGCTTGGCCATAGGGATCATCTTTGCACAAGTCTTTGGCCCGTCTTAAGAGGCGCAAACCGTAAAAGGGGCGCTTTTTAGGAAGTCGCCCGATCTCTCCCGTGCGAAACTCTGGGAACGAAACCTCCGAAGCACTACAGTTAAATATCGCCCTTATTTGCAAACGCCTTTCGCTTCCCCTCCTATCGATCGCCTGTTTTTTATTCGGTCCGTGACGGTTGCTAGTATTAAATCGCGGAGGGTTAAACGAGAAAATAAATTAAAAAAATAAATAACGGGATTTCATTCTTCACTTTTAAAATTGGGTGGTAGTGGTGGGTGGATTTCTTCCTGGCCCGTGAAATTTGCTAACCGATGTGTTACTGTATCTCTGTAATAGTCTAATTTGATTAATAAATAGAAAGGAAGGAAATTCGATTTATTTCGCCTCCAAAGGTGCCCTGTATTTTGGCCCCTTTCTTCCCAAGTGAACACCGAAACGTCCTAAAGCGGGTTCTGCCCCGCGGCTATGAAGAAAGGGACTCCGGATGCAGCGCGGACCGGAGACTTTTTTTTTTTGGGGGGGGGGAAGAGGGAAAAAGGGGGACTCCAAGCGGAGCCGATCCGATTTTCAACGGCAGCCGCACTGATCGCAGAGGGCACGCGCTGGTCCCTGGTTTTGTTTTGCTTTGCTTTGCTTTGCAAAACAAGTAAGCCGCCAAGAAGCAAAACTTTGGGTTCGCTCAGAGGGCAACAGGCAGACGACCCAGGCGCGTCGTGGGAACACGAATCCTGAAGGCCCTCCTGACTCCAGTCCAAGGGTTTGCCTCTGAGACTTATAGTGGCTGCGGTCGCGATCCAAGAAAATAACGAGCGCGTTTTAAGGACCAGCCACCCGGGGAGAAAAAACCTTTCCCCCCACCCCCACCCCCGCAACCGGCGCGAGGGGGTGTTTTATACTCTCAAGCAAAAATAGATTGGATTTCTGCCGACTGCAAGGTGCATCCTCGCGCACCCTTCTTTAAAGACCAAAGCCCGCGCGCTGGACGGGGAGTTGGGGGCGGCGGCAGAAGGGCGAGAGGTCCCGGGGATTTCGACCGGAGTGTCAATTAAGCGCGCGTGAGAATCCCTCACATGGAAATCAATAGAATTTGATGGGAGTTTCGTGTCGGCTAAATTTCTCTTCGGTTGGGCCCGAGGGTTTTTTTGTGTCTCCCCCCCCCCCCCTTTCAAGGAAGGTGGCACTTCTTTAGTGCTCTGGCTAGGATAGAGGCAACAATTCCGGTAGCTGTTAGAAGCTTCCAAGTATAAGAGAGAGCGGAATGCTTTTTTTTTTTTTTACACTTTTATCAGTATATAGTATGTCGTTTTATCCTCCCCTCCTCCGAAATCCGAAAACTAATAAAATACCTCTAAAAACCAGGAGCTTGGCCTAAGCCGCGATGGATCCATTCTTTCCAAATATTTGGCAAAGTAAACTAACACTTCCCCAAGTTTCAACAGGCTTGTCCTGCGCCCTTCATAGGTTTCTGCGGGAGGGTTCTCTCCCCCTCCTCTTTCGGGGAGAGCGAGCGAGCGCTTTTTCATTGGAAATCAGAGGAGAACGGAGACGAATGGCTGGGTTTCCCCCCCCCCCCAAAGCCTAATTCCCAATCTTGTCTCAAATGGGGTCTTTTATTGGCTTGTCTGAATCTCAGAATGAGACCAGAGGTACAAAGAAGGCAAGCATTATTTCGTTTGTTGCCTTCGGTGCGCTTAAGGGATGCCTTTCAGAGCAAATCAGAATTAAAACGAAGTTTAAGGAAACAAGGTTTGGTAGGAAGACGGGCAACTTTCCTCCCTCCCCGCCCTGTGTGTGTGTGTGTGTAGTAGTAGTAGTAGTAGAGAACACGTTTCACCCAGCAAGAAAGACTCCGGGCCCTGGCTTTGCGGTGCGGAGGAAATGCTCTCTCGTTAGCTCGCCTACTAAGGAGCGATTTCCGGACTTGACACTCAAGTTTAAACTGCTGGGAAATCCAGATTTTTAAAGGCGGCAGAAGGGCTTTGAGTCCGGTGCCTCCCAGAAGTGTTGGACGTGGATTCTCCTATATCCCCGGCCATCCTGGTTGAGGATTATGGGAGCTGACATCCAACGTTTCTGAAGGTTCACAGAACAGCCAAGGCTGAATTACTGTACTCGCGAATTTCTGTTTCTGAACAGAATTTCTGTGCGCCTGAATTTTTCCTTTCGATTGGGCTTAGGGGAGGGCTCGGTGGCCGGCCAGGTCCTTCCTCCTGGCTTTGTCTCTTCTCTTCTTTGCCGCCAGGAACACCTGCAGTTCCAGCCAGGGAAGATCTTAGCTGTCTTTTTCAGCTCTCAGGCCCATCTTCAAGCCCAGGCCGGCTTTTTCAGTTTACTCCTGAACATTTCTTCAGCCCTAAACTGTGCTCAATATAACCTCCTTCCCCACTTTCATCTTTGTTTCTTTCCTCTGTCACTGTAAGATGCTTGGGGCAGAGTCTTATATTTCATTATTTTTCCCCTTTAATGCTTCCAATGAGGCATTACCTTTCAAAATAACTATTATTCTGAATAATTGCTAATACTTGAGGGAAGAACAGAAGAGAGCTAGGAAGGACGATCACATTAAAAGAAAATAAAAACCACAGGGCAGTGGGGAACTTAATTCAGATCATTTGATATTGTCTTCTTTAGGTTAGCCCTCTCTCCTTTTATTTTCAATGAAAAGAGGTTAAAGGACACCAGAGTGTCCACAGAGTGTGGTCAAAAAAAGACAAGATGGCTGCCACCCTGATGCATTCAACTATCTATTTTAAATGTTGTTTCACAGAGCACTTTGGGACTTTCCTGTTGATTTTTTTTAAAACAGACCCTACGGACACCCCCCTTTCTCCCAAAGAGAGTAAATTGGGATGGCCCATTCCACTCTTAATTGTGGATGGTGTGTAAATTAGCTATAGATATTGGATCACTCCTAGCATTCCATTTTAAGTAAACCAGAACAAAATAACTTTCATCCAGTTTTATTTCTATAGTAGCCATAGTAATCACAACAACTTGCAGTGAAAAATGTAACATCTGCCTTTGTTGTGGATAGGGTTGAGTAGTTGGAGCCTGTTATGGAATAGTCACTTTTAACATCTTGAATTAATTTCTAATTCTCTCAATCAGTATTTCTCAGTTTGGGTGACTTTAAGATGCATGGACTTCAACTCCCAGAATTCCCCTGCCAGTTATGCTGGTGGGGAGAATTCTGGGAGTTGAAGTTCACATATTAAAGCCACCAAGATTGAGAAACTTTGCTCTTGGTATCCAACTGGCTTAAAAGTGGAGCTTTGCCTATGACCTGAGTTAGCATTCTTTGATAGGGCAAGTTCTTCCTGTCTTAATTTCTCAATATTCATGCGCATCTTATGTCCTCTTCTCTAAGGCATGTCTTTAGAGGGAGTGCAATCCTACACCTGTTACCTCCTAAGTTTCTCGGTCTAGCATGGGAATTCTGAAAACCACAGAAGGCAAAACGTTTGGAAAGGAAAAAAACACACACAATAATATCAAATGTTAACTTGCCTAGACATTGTGAAATGAACTTATACTTAATGAAACATTATAGGCTGTTATAAGACTCAGAGCCCAAGTTGGGTTGGGAGTTACCCAGCTTTGGAGTTTGTAATGCCTATCCTTGGAGTACAGTGTTGGGGATCTTTTCAGAACAGAGAAGTGGGGAAAGAAGTGTTAACCTTGGTTTAGTCTTGGTTGCAACTATGGCAGTTCGTAGTGATTCCAGTAGTAATTAATACGTTGATTTGGCTTTTGAGTTATCATCAAAACCCTATTTATGAATGTCCTAGCAATGGTATATCAAAGAATGGTTCCTAGCTAGCCAACAGAAGTACCGATTGATGAAGACCAACAGTGCTTTCAGCAAACATTAGAACTTAGCAGAGGGTAGCATTTTTCCTATGAATGACATGCATACCAAGATACAAGTTCGGTCCTTTACTTTTATTTTAAACAGTAACCTTTCCTCATGCAGCTCAGATTAATTAGTGAACACGATTCTTGCAGTTGTGGAAGGCAAAGATATTGCAAGAAGGGAAGTCCAAAAAACGGTGTTTCTCAAATTTGACAACTTTCTGGCTGGGGAATTCTGGGAGTTGAATTCCACCCATCTTAAAGTTGTCAAGTTTGAAAAGCACTATTCTAAACATTTAATGAAAAAGTAGGCCTTCATTGAAAGAGTTATTGGCAGCTTCTTAAACATGCTGTGAAGCAGAAAAAAGTGGGGGAGTAGATCAGCTGTACCTGGTGTTCTGGAAATAAAGTTGGAAATATTAAAGGGAAATTGAGGAGTACCGTGTTTTAGAACATGTGAGAGGGAGCCAGGAAAATACTTTTTTAACACTTGATAGAATGATAACGGCAGATAGGAGAGAACACTGAGGAGCATCATGCCATGACTGTTTAGTGAAGGGGTTCCCAACCTTTTCAATACCCCCACCCCTAGAACGCTTCTGATATATTCTCGCACCCCTTACAAAAGTAAATAATTATATGCATATAATTATACATATATGCTATAATTTTGAAACTTCTAAACCCAAGCTTTCATACCCTGTGAAATATCACCTTGCACCCCCGAGTACCCCCGGATGGGAAACCCTGGTTTAGTGTGACATAGTTTGCATATATCACACGTCAATGTTCAATTACAGCATATACAACTATTATTTTTCCACCTTTATGAAAACGCACATTTTTTTCTTCAGTCTGAACATTTGAACTGCACGTGTAATAATTTTAGCAAAGGTGAAGAATCTGTCAAGGGAAAGCTAGCCTCTTGGTGAATTCATAGATACATCCCATGTAGTTTTCTTTCCACTTTCTTTTTTACCTTCCAATCTAGCTGACAGCCATGAAATTTTCAAGTGGTCTCCCATCCAAGTTCAACCAGATTTAATTCTGCTCAACCCCTCTAATCCCTGCTCAACTCATTAAGACCAATTATGGTTTTTACCAGATTTTAATTGCTTCATTTTATTTCTGATTGTTGGCTTCTTTCAGGATTTCATATAAGGTGAGATGATTGAAATAACAAATCAATTAAAAAACTAACCAATAAGTAATTAAGTTTTAGTAGAGAATATGGTATTCTGCATTAGGATGAAATTAGATTGTTGGAATGGGTGGGGGATTTGGTTGGGAGCCGTATGATCTACATCCAATTTTATGAGGCCTTCTATCTTAAATCATCTTTTAGGGAATTTCTTCCTATTCTACTTTGGTAGAATATGCTATCATGTAATCTTAACAAATTAACACCAGGAATTGTGACCTACCAGGATCTTGTCAATATTTATATTGGGATGAATCTGATAGTTGACAGTTTGACAGCCTAATGGCTGGGTGTGCATTATACCCTTATCCTTCGTTAACCAGATTTCACATTTATCTGAATTTTATGAATTTGCACAACCAGCTTTCTCTAAACTGGTGTCTTTCAGTTCATCTGGTGCTATGGTTCTAAGAGTTCCCCCCACTATGTATAGCCTTTGTATTCCAAGCACATGTAAACAATACAATCTTGAGAAGGGTTGCTATAAGCAGAAATAATTAAAGAGGGGTTATGCCTGGGATACCAAAGTAGAACAAAGACTCATTTCACTTCTAATCCTAATCCTAACCACTCAATATCTCTCTTCACACAATATATTTACTCTAATCAGATACTACCCAAGCCAAAATTCCTTATCAACAGTTCTGGCATCATGATCTGACCTATTCAATCTGCCTTGGCTAACTTTGAATGAGATCAATGGGTAGTTCATCAGCTTAGCTAGACATTGATATATGATTATAATTTTATTACATCAGGAAGGGAGAACTGTTTTGAATATAACAAAAATGGTCATCTTTGAAGAAAAGCTAGGGTACTTTTGCTTTGCAGGCTGATACTGTTTTAAGTTTGCCAATTTATGAAATTGTCTTCCTTTTCATTGCTCCATCTGTATCTGGATAAATAAACCTATATAATCATACTTCTGCAGCAGTTACTACTCTCAAAGACACTAATTCTTTAAACTCCACACCATCCTCCTACTTGATAGATGGTTTTCTGTATCTCTGTCTCTCACACACACAATTTATAACCAAATTCCTCAGTGATACACAACAAGCTAGTCATCAGAAGCACATTTACATTATATATATTTTACTGAGCAACAATGCTGCACTGATAGATGGATGTTTGGAATAAATTATTGATGGAAATCAGATAATACTGAAAAATATAAACAGTATCCATCTATTTAAAATATAGTCCCCTGGAGGAAGATTATCCTATCAATCCATCTAAGCATGTAGAATATTAATTAAGCTACTTATTACTTTTTCTTCTAAGACTGTTGGGACTAACCTTTCCAAATTCAGGTGAAAACGTTTTCTATGTTTTTGTTTTCAGGATTAGAAACGACGAAAGGTTGAAACGCTTCTTGAAATCTTGATTAATTTTTCACAAAAAAGAGTAGATGTGTCTAATTCCCTTGTTCATGGAGGAACTACAATTCCATGGTTCTGCATTTACTGTGTAGGGTAACTGTACTTATATTCTACAATTTCTACTCCAGATTTCAAAAATATTGGACAAAATCTTGGCTTTCATTCATCGAAGAACAAACTTTTGTAGCCCTCTCTAAATGTATGGGGACTCAAGTCCCCTAATTTCCAGCCAGTAAAGTAGAAGAGCATACTGTTGATCATGCTAGATGATAGTTATGAAGCTCAAATCTCAATATCTCTGGAGATCACCATTGGAGGAAACTAGACAATGTGCAACAGTAGATAGTTATCAGTAGCTACTTCTTATGTTCCTTCCACCTGATTCTGTGCCCAGTCTCTGTTGTCTACTCCCAACCATTTGCTTCCAAAGTAGACATCACTATTTTATATGTTTGAAAAGGATGGGCTAGAATCTGAATCAAGTAAGGAAGAGTTGAGGAACTCCCCCCCCCCTTCCATCCAAATCACTGCAAATAGGCAAGAAGAACCTTGTAAATAAGAACTATACTTGGGAGGTGAGAGCCATACGTAAAACATGAAGACGTATTTTTGCGAAAGGGAAAGTACTGTTTACACAGCTTTTTTTTTTGAAACGGATGACATATTGCGCCAATTCCAGTATTAAAAAGCTAACTATTCTTACAGGTCTTTGAAGTTCCTTAGCTGAAGCTGAACGGTAGGGATGGACTCCCAATTCAGATATTGGTTGTATAGGTATAACTAATGACTTTTTTTTTTCTTTAAACAAGACAAATACTGCACATACAAACCAAACTCTTCCTCAATGGTGGTCAGCGAGAAGGTTTGTTAACTGGCTTTTCCTTTTAGCGCTGAATATTTGGCTCTTAGCCAATTCTATACAATATCCACCCCAGAATATTTGAATTCCCAGACTCTATTTAACGAGTTTTTAAATAAATAAACTCATTGTCTCTATTTAAAGTTATTTCATCTCTTGTCCTATAAAATAATTTTTAAAAGTGACAGGAACTTATTATGCTGGTTTTGCCAGCTGGGATTTTTTACCCCCTTTCCTTTCTTTCAGAGTCTTTCTAAACAAACAGAATAGCAGACGATTACTTGAAGACCTTAAAAGAAAGTTAACCTCCACTGTTCTTTGCATCAAATGGGGAGGGCAGAAAGAGATCGGCAAAGCATGGCTGTTACAGACATGTCTCCTAGACTTTTCCTCTTGGCTGGGGGTATTCAATCATCAACAACGACAACAACAACAAAAAAGACAGGTTCAGAAAGCCAATTAAACATTAATCTTTTTTTTTTTTAAAAAAGGAGGATTGTGTGCTTTTTTCCTTTTCTTTTTTTACACATCCATCAGACATTGCAACGATGCTAGGTTTTTGAAAAAGAAGCAGACAGGATCTACAGATGCCTTTCATCATTATTGCCATAAATAGTTATGTGTCTCTATAGCTATCTACTCATTTAAACCTCAGATGTTTGACAGTGAACTGGAAATGCCAAGATTGCTACCACTGTTGTTACAATTCAGGAAAGATTTACCAATTTATCTGACAGCCCTCCGTTTCCTTTGGCTGTGATGTTCAGTGATTCTTCCTCGATTTGAGGTCCTCCAGATGTTTGGAGGTACACTCTTCATCATCTCTTACCATTGGCCATGGGAAAAATAAAGTCTCCAAGTCAAGCTTGACTCCTGGTGACTTCATGTATCCGTTAATGTGGTTTTCTTGGCAACAGTGCAGGAATACTATGCAGTGGTCATTTTCTGCTATTCCTTTCAGCTCCCTAGTTTAGCTTACTGTTCTGGAATTGCCTGATGGTTTCCAAGTACTAACCGTGTCTGACCCTGCTTTAACTTCAAAGCCCCAATCGCCTGTTGAAGTTTGCCTATGGTTGCTGGAGGCTAAAGTGGTTGCTGGAGGTCCAAGAAGGGTAACTGATTATTTGGTTTATTTAATGAATACTAGACTCATTCATTGATTTGGGGCCATTAATCTTTTGTAGTCTTAATAAATCCACAAGCAGTTGCCAAAATATAGGTAGCAGGTCCCTTCTTAGAAGAAGCCATAAAATAATACCTCTTTTTTGTTTTTT
>JANHFL010001128.1:193965-219902 GCA_032468155.1 Oxyrhabdium leporinum | reverse complement strand
CTTCCCCTCCCCTCTCCTCCTTCCCCTTCCCAACAAAACAAAATCATTGGTACTGAATTTTGACTGGAAGTCAGGCTTCATTGTTCTTGCAAGAGATTCATCGATGCCAATGAGAATTAAGCCCCCAGAAGGATATATAAATATTTGTATGAAACTGTACATGCTGGGCCCTCATGAAAACCTCCAGGTTGGCTCTGTCAGTCTTTCGCTTAGCTGAATTTAGTTGCCAGATGCAAAGTGGGTGGAATATTTCAACTTATGTTCCCCCGAATACAGGTGGTGACCCTGCGATCATTTACCCTGTTTAGATAAACAATGATTTGAACAGATTTATCCTAAGTCTGGTTAAATCTAGCTACAATCCTTTCACAAGGCAACCTCTAATCAGAATTAAATTCCAATTATTTTAAGATAACCATGTAGAACAAAGGATATCCTATGAGGCTCACCGGTTGCATATGGCCTACTAGCATAATTTTCGTGGTCCCAGTGTGTTTAAGACCTCCAACTTGGACCTTTTTGCATTGGTCAGAATCGGGGTTTTCACAGGACAAAAAAGGATGTCTTAAGCCTTGGAAAGATTTGAGAGGCCAGATCTTTCAAATTGTTATCACCACAAAATACGCCGCCTTGTCCTGATCGTCACCTATTCACTGATGTGTGAAGGTAATAATACTGATGATTATCTGTGACATACATATATTTCTTCTTTGTCTTCCTGCCTTATATGTGCTCTTTGTTTCTTGAAGGGACTCTTATCACTTCATGAGTGTTTTTCTCAGAACTGTGAACATAATATTGCTGTTTAAACTGAATTCATTCCTGCCCTATACAAGCTCATGTTGTCAAACAATATCTGTAGTTTGCAGGAAGATTTCTACTATGATTTTTTTCATTTTTATTATATTACTATAAGGCATACATTATACATTATATTATATTTATACATTGATACACACACACACACAGAGTACTGATTGGAAATTGTTAACATTCTAATGTTTGGATAACTTAGGCCTTTAAAATAGAAGAAAAAGAATTGTATCAGTGTTAACCATAATTTGAACAGTCAGTTAATGAACATAGGATCGCTTTGATTTTACATCCAGAGTGGAATATATTAACTTTAATAAACAACTGCTGATTACATATAGGATTATTATACAATTAAGGTTTCTGCCCTAAGATGAATACTTACACACACACACACACACATTCAGTTGCATCCAATTCTCAGAGACTACTTCGACAAGTCCCTGCAGTTTTCTTGGCAATCTTTTTCAGAAGTATTGGCTCTTTCCTAGGGGTGAGAGCGAATAACTGGCCTGAGGTCACCCAGTTGGCTTTGTGCCCAAGGCAGGACTAGAATTCCCAGTGTCCTGGGTACTAGTCTGGTGCCTTAACCACTTCACCAAACTGGTTCTTGAATACTTAATACAAAGGTATTATATACTTATGGATTATGAAATTGATATTAGAAGAAAAGCAGATGCATTCCTACCACACAGCTGTTAGAAATAGCCATTTTCCCATTTAACTGGTTTATTATAAAATTCTCTAAACCTTTGCTTAATTTTCTGAATGAATCTGATACCTCCAGCCCAGACTAACCTGCTCTTGTTTAACTAACCTTGCTTTGTTGTAATAAAAGAGCCACTTTGGTATGAGGGCTACGGTATCAGGCTAAACATTGGGAAACTGTGAATTCTAGTGTTGCCTTGGCATGAAGCCAGCTGGGTGACTTGGGCCAGCTTCTTTCTCTCAGCCCTAGGATAAAGGCAAGAGGAAACCACTTCTCAAAATGCAGAGATTAGTCTGGCCAATAGTCAACATTGACTTGAAGGCACAAAATAGCAATAATTTATTGCAAACCATCCAGAGAGCTTTGAATATTAGATATTTTAAACATTTAAGAAAATAAATAAAAATAAATTCACAGAGGTTGCTTTTGTATCACCTTGCTGGAAAATGTCTCCCAGCTAGGAGAATTTAAGACAAGAATCAGCAAATCGCCCCTTTGAAATTTTATTTCTAGAAGATTTCAAAGTGGCTGTGCAGTTTTCATATAGCAGAAGTTACTTCTCAAATCTGCAATTTGGACCCATTCATTCATTCATTCAAACAAACAATATTCAACAGCATAATTCTCCCCCCCCATTTCATTTTCTTGAATTTATATACTCTTTGTGCACAGCCGTTCTTACATATTCTTTTTTTAACTGAATAAGTACATTACAAGATTCAGAGAACTACTGTGTTTAAAGAGAGGTGCTCTTGTTGGATAGAACATGCAGTCTATGTTAACTTAGCATTAAAATGCAGAGTGAACAAAATTTTCCCCTTCTTCACTGGCACCAAGCAACACAATGTGATTTTCAGCCTGCTGAACAGGTGGTGTGCATGTGCTGTTGTCAGCGTGGACGTGCTGAAAACAGTCCATTTGACTTCTGCCCCCTCTGGTTGCTTTTGCTGAAATTTAAATTGCAAATTGCACACTTTCCTAATGCTGTCTCTTATAAATCTAAATTAATTTATGATCTCTCCCTCTCCTCGTTTGCTAATAACACTTGTTCAAAAAAAGCTTACGTTACCAATCATTAGAAAAGGCCATTAATTTTTCCTCTGTTAATATTGCATAAGAGGGTAAATCTTTCTCCAGATCATCCACTGAAGGAAGGGAGAGGCTTAGATTTGTAGAGATCTTTGCCACTTTATTGGGTTGGACTATTAATTATTGTGCTTGTCTATGCACCGGGGCACAGTGCAAACGGACCAAGTTATGCATAGAAAGCTAAAATCTTAATTCTTTGGGTTTACTAGGGAAAAATCTCACAAAGCCATTGAGCTCGGCAAATTCTTGCAGGAAACCACCCCATCTGGATAACATTTCAGGCTTTCTTTCATCCTTCTTGCATGAGATCTTGTGAAATTTGGGTGATATTTTTACAGAGGTTTCCAGGCCATCAGATGAAGTTATCAGATGATGCTTAGAGATAATGCCATGATTATATGACCCATCTTAAGGCAATTACAGGTAATCCTTGATTTACAACCATTCGTTTTGTGATTGTTCGGAGTTACAACACACTGAAAAAAGTGACTTACAACTGATCATCGCACTCATGACTATTGCAGCATCCTCATGGTTGTGTGATTGTGATTTGAGTGCTTGGCAACTTGTGTGTACTGTATTTACAAGGTTGTAGCATCCTGGGATTACATGGTCACCATTTTGTGATGTTCCTGGTTGGCTTCCAACAAGCAAATTCGATGGGAGAAGTCAGATTTGCTTAACAACTGCAGGATTCCTTCAATGACTATAGCAAAAAAAAAAAGTTTAAAAAATCAGGCGTGTTCATATGATGACATGTTAATATCCTTAAGACAAAAGTTAGGTGGAGAGATTGTGACTACCAACTGGAAGAAAACTATTCCCAGTTTGGGTCTTTGGTCTGTTTCAATTCTCCAACTCAAGAAAATGGTGGTAAATCCTAACAGATTTGACACATCTCAAAGCTGACTTAGTATTGGGACAGAAAAACAAGGAAGAAAATACTAGTGAATATTAAAAATACTATTTAGATACATGAGCCGTGGTGGTGCAGTGCTTAGAGTGCAGTATTGCAAGCTACCTCTGCTGACTGCTATCTGCCTGAAATTTGGCAGTTCAAATTATCACCAGGCTCAAAGTTGACTCAGCTTTCCATCCTTCCAAGGTGGGTAAAATGAGGACCCAGATTGCTGGGGGCAATATGTTGACTCTGTAAACTGCTTAGAGAGGGCTGTAAGCACTGTAAAGTGCTATATAAGTCTAAGTTCTATTGCTATTGCTATATCAATAGTCAGTGTGATTTTTTTCTCTCCCTTTGGGGTACATACCCAATAGTATATTTTCTCCTTGGTACTGTTGCTTCCAAATGAAGTCCAACACAAAAATCTCTGCAGACAAATAGGAAATGCAAAGTATTATCATGATATACATTCCCTCTGTAATCTTCTTGATGGCAAAGACCAGGCATACTAATAGAATCAACAACTGGTGTAATAAAAAGTTCTAATAAACCCAAAAGATAAGGCTAGAATAAGGATTACCATTGGTTTGCAAGTTTAAGTTCAGGCCTTTTGCATTGATATCTATTCTTTCTGTCTCCAATTTTTAAAAAGAAATGTGTTAATATGTCTGTTTTGCAACTGGCTGTGTTTCTGTGATGGTCTGGCATTGCATATAGAGATGCTATGTAATTTCTTGTGCTAGAATATATAGAACATTGGCTGAAAGTAACGGATGTCTTGCTAACTGATTCATTCCAATAAAGTACTTAAGTCTGGCCATAAAGTCAACAATGTGCTTTGCTTGACTAGTGGCCAAATTTATTGACCTCTGTCACGTTACATCATGTACAAGTGACCATGAAAGGCAGTCTTTTTTTTAATGTTCAGTACTATCTATGTCATTCTTTACTCGTAAGATAAAAACTAAAGAGATAGATGTGAGCTGCTTCTTGGATGAGAAGTGAAACGTCTTCAAAGAAAAACCAGAAAGACCAGTTGCCTCTTGAAAAAGCACTTTTGAGTGTAGAACTTGTAGTTTTAACTCATGTGGATGGTACACATATATGGCAAAGATTGAATGTGTACTAAATGAATAGTTGTCTCCAGATACCCTTTTCCAGCAGAATGCATTTGGGACACCCACTTGGTTTTCATTGATTCCTTACTACTTTTGATAGGTCTTCAGATTAGGAACTGGGAGACTATGAATTATAATCCTGTCTTAGACACCAAGGAACTGGGTGACTTTGGGCCAGTCACTCTCTCTCAGCCACAGGAAGAAGGCAAACGACTTCTGAAAAACCTTGTCAAGGAAACGGGCCTAGTACAGGCGATTGCCAGGAATCAAAAACTGCCTTTAAGACACCGGTTCTGCTTATATTTAAACTACCGGATTTTTTGGAGTATAAGACGCTCCGGAGTATAAGACACACATTAGTTTTTGGGGAGGAAAACAAGAAAAAAATCTGCTTCTGCCTCCCAGCATCCATCAGTATTCATCTGGCTAACGTCCTTGCAGCAAATAGCAAACCGCCTGGTCAGCTTCAGCACATTATTGCAGCCTGATTCAGCATGAGCAGCTGATTGGCAGGTGGATTGGCCTTCTGGAATACCCCCAATCAGCTGTTCCAGGCTGCGGGGATTGCCACAGCACATCTCCGCCTCTGTGCCTCGCATTTTGGGCATCCGTGCCTTGTGTTTTTGGCCTCTGAGCGCTCTGTTTTAGACCCGTTCCAGGCTGCAGGGATTGCCACAGCACATCACCGCCGATCGCCACTTCAGCACATCACATTTTCGGCCTTCGTGCATCATGTTTTCGGCCTCCACATGCCCCGTTTTTGGCCTCTGCGTGTCACGTTTTCAGGCATTTCCAGGCGGCGGCAATCGCCACCACCACAGATTGCCACTGCCTGGAAACGCCCAAAAATGTGACGCACGGGGGCCAAAAATGGGACGTGTGGAGGCCAAAAATGTGATGCGCAGAGGCTGAAAATGCAATGTGTGGATGCGGTGATTGGTGGCGATGTATTGTGGCGATCCCCGCAGCCTGGAACGGGTCTAAAATGGAGCGTTCGGAGACTGAAAATGCGGTGTGTGGAGGCCAAAAATGCAAGGCATGGAGGCGGCAATGTGCTGTGGCGATCCCCGCAGCCTGGAACAGGTCTAAACGGCTGAAGGGTGGAGGTGGGCGGGACTACATTCAGTGTATAAGACACACCCAAATTTTCACCCTGTTTTTTGGGTGGGGGGAAGTGCGTCTTATACTCCAAAAAATACAGTAGTTGCACAAGGAAGAGTATTCATGCTTTTGAATTTTTGTATAGGGGATGACTCCTGCAAATACTGTAGGTAGAAGAAAGAAGATAAACAAATCGATCATCAAACAAATCAATTCAAATTATTTTCAGTCTATTGGTCAGAACTGTTACAACTTGTAGTCATTATTCAGTAACAGTATTCATCTATAGTTTCTTGTTAAAATCAAATCTTGCCCATCTTTAGGTATTAGTGCTATAGTAGCTTCTTTCTAACTCTGGGAAGAAATTCCCTTTTGAGGAGATGGAATGTGGAAATAATTGGGGATGTGCCCCTGATTGAAGAAGAAATATTGGGACTTCTCTATCTTGCAACTCCTGTGTTAGGCCTGTTCTTCAGCTGAACTTTGAGCTGGTCTATTCTTTGGTTAGGATGGTCTTGTCTGGAGACAATGAGGGTCATTTTGGATCTGCTGGGTTAGGCAAAGAGACGAACTGGGTTTGATTTGGGTTAAATCCACAGTTTTCTCCACTGCAGCTGAGAATTACAGCTTCTATCCCACAGATGAGCAAGCTAGTTTAGGAGGCATAGAGTAGAAGACCATTTATTAGAACAGAGCTTTTTATTGCTGCCCTCTACTTCTCAGTTTTTGTCTCCTGAATTGGTCATCTCACTCTACTCAACAGCAGAGTTGGTTCTGATTACAGATGTACGTATCTTCATATCTGCCATCAATTTATGGGATATTCCCCTATCATGGCCATGGAGCGTGGAAGCTGGAAAAAGCACACATATAGTGGCATGACTATGAAGGAGGACACGGTCTGACTTAATGATTATGGGAAAGATTTTGGACGCTTAGTCTTCTGGAATGTTGGGTTTCTTGTGGTCCTTTCCTTAGCCATTGTGGTACTCCAACCATATAGGCACATTTTCTTTTTTAGAGGGGGGCACTCATTGCTGGAATTGGTTGATGAGGAAAGAAAAAGATTTCAATCCCCTGCCATCCATCTCCTTGGCTGTAGCTTTTATCCTGCTTTTAACAATTTTACATGTTTTTACATTTATCTTTTTACTGTTTGTAAGCTGCTCAAAGTTGCCTTATCGATGAGGAGGGCAGCATATAAATGTAATCAATAAACAGATTTAGTAAATAGTACAGGCTACTTAAGATGCTAAAGCAGAATAAAACCAATACATAAATAGAATAAACAACAGGAATAGCAACAAAAAGACTATCATATTTTTGAAAAGCGAGATTGGAGGTTAGAGATTGCTATTTGTATCATTACATGAGGGATAAAATCATATATCTGCTGCCCTGTTTGCTTCAGCTCAGGATCTTCCTCACAGAATCTGGCTGGCATTCATAGCCTCAACAATCTCTAAATGAATTGCTTCAGAAGAATACATTAGCATGGTTTAAAAGGGCGTGCTTTTATTTTCTTTTCCTTTTTTTTTTTCAAACTGCCATAACTCTTGGGAAGATAAACGTAAAAGGGTTAATTGATCAGACCTTTTAAAAGGTGGGATAAACACTCGCTGGCATCAGCAGTTTGAAGACAGCCACGTTTCGCCACAAACCACTGCAGGAAAACAGAGATGTTTTTGCTCTCCTTATCTTCTCAAGGAGCAGTGGAGCTAATGGGCACAATCTTACAGAAGCTTAGGCATGTTTTTATGCCCAAAGGAATATTTGGTGCCATCCAACTTAGTGAATTTGGTGGGTCTGTTTTCTATCTTAAGTGTGCAGAGCCATTAGAGTGTCTGATGCTATACTTAATAATGACAATAAGACAGGACTTTTTAGATACATAATACTTTCTAATATGGGAATTGTTGTATTAGGGGTTAGAAATAAGAGGTAGAAAGTAGAAATGGGAAAACATTACTATGTATATTGCTACAAAATATAATACATTATAACTACAATGTATATGTAAATCTTAGAAGATGAAAGTTTATTATTATGTATATCTAAATACTACTACTTATTGTTATTAGTATTTTGCATAGAGCAAATTGACCCAGACAATGTACTGTTCATTAAGTATTTATATATGTTGAAGAAAAAAAGCCGATAAATAAAATTACAAAAAAAGACAGGACTTTGGGACAGGAATCAAGGGATCCACCCAGAAAGAGCATCTCCCAAATACAGCCAAGTTAACTTACTACATTTTGAATGAGCTAAACAATACACATTATCTTCTAAAGAGAGCTTCTGATAAGACTATCAAATCAAAAGCCTATTTTTTTTTTGTGCTCTAAGCCAATATTTTTCAGGTAGACCTGACTCAACTTGGAGAATTAGAACATGAAGTTCTCAATAAATACAATATTAAAAGATAGTTTGGGCGTCAACCCCTTCTTAACTCTATTGACACTGTAATGTGTTCCTGGATTGGATCTAGGTTAAGTGTGGTGTGATTCAACTCAAGCTTGTTCCTAATTTCTTTGCCCCTTTTCTGGCTTCTCTGCTGGAGTATGTTGGCCAGTAGGGCAATTCGTTTAGAAGATCTGGAAGTAATTTTTCTCCTGGAAGTATACCAAAAAATGCTTTCTGCCTACAGAAAGGGAATCCTGCCAGCAAAAGTGCTTTCTTTTGGCAGAAATAGCTTGTGCCTGATTTTTACTCCTTCTAGCCAACATATCTTTGAATTTAGATGACATTGTAAGTATAAATAGAATAGCAGCTTTGAAATATACCTACGATATGTATAGCCCATTCCTTTAAAGGGGAAATTGAGCATCCCTAACCATCTCAGGATTCTGCCTACTCAAAATAGTTCCGGACCTTAGCAACTTTAATATGGGTGGATTTTAATTCCCAGAATTCAGTTCTGGGAGTTGAAGTCCACTCATCTTAAACTTGTCAAGGTTGAGAAATACTGAATTTCTCAATATCATCTATTATGGATAATCTACAGGATTATAGATGGCTTTGTTGAAATTCTTTTTAGAAGCAGTATATCCTATTGGACATCAAACATTGGGGTTCAGTGAAAAAAGATAATTATTTTATACCCTATTTGTGATCATCAAAAAGTTTATATGACAGAAAAACTATACCATTCTAACTTGATTATTGGCTTGATCTAGCACACTAAACAAGTGGAGTCATTTAAAAAAGCTCATGTGACTATTGATATTAAATAGAGGTTATCCAACCGATGGTACAATTCGAATGATCTAATAATGACACAGAAATGGGTGGATTTTAAATAAGACACTATTTAGGCAATTCACTGTTAGACATTTGGTTGACCGACTTAATTAAATAGTAAAGTGTCAATATCATATGATCACAACTATGAATTAGCACAATCCATTCCAATCAACCTGGAACAAATTCTACATATGCCCCCAAAGACGTGTAAAACAGTAAAACTTCTTTGTAAAACTGAGGTCTTGAGTTCCACATGGCAAATTGATCAATCCACTTGCAAAATTTGTAACATTGGTACAGAATTGTGTCTTCTGTTGATAGGAGTATGATGCTTTAAAAACAAATCAAAGTACCTCCCTATTTTATGGATGCATGTATCTCCTATTAGTTCAGTGGGCAACAAAATTACTCTTCAAATCCTAAACTTACTAATGAAATGGAAAAAAAGCTTGTAATAAAGAACAGAATGTGTGTGTGAAAAATTGGTGTACTCCTTTCAGTTCTGTTATTTAGAATGCATTCCTATATTTAGATATTCCTGTATTTAGAACTCTCTAAAATCAGGTGTATATCTTTTATACCTGAACCTGGCTGCATTTCAGTTTTTGAAGAAAATCAGTATGAGAAGACTGGCTCATCTCCCTTCCTTCCAACATAACTTTAACTCATGTTAGCATATACCCAAACATGTCAGCACAATATGTAATTAATTCACACGCACACAGTTTAGATACACCATGAATTACTGCATTGATTCAATCCTAGATATAGGTAAGTCACAAGCAGAATAAAATTCTAGACTGAAAAAAAGTTTATAAGATAAACTAGGAGATTTATTGTAAAGAATGCTGGGGATCTGCTTTTGAAATACTCAAACCTTAACTTTCTACAAACTTTATTATTTACTTGGGATATTGTGTTCATGTAGTCTGCAGTTGTGAATTTTTAAATTTCAAGATAGCGGAGTTTCTATTCAGAAAGCTGAATTACTTCTTGCTGTGGAAAAAAAAGGATATTGATTGCAGGAAATGAAGACAACAGCATGCTCATGCTTGAGCTTCATTCATGAAAAGCAATGCATTTGTCAGAGTGCAACCTTGGTGAATCTGAAGTTGTTTTCTACTTTCCCTAATTAAGCTTCCTTTAGAGATGGGCTCTCCAAGTCGGAGAATGGCCTCCTTGTGTCTGAAATTGAATTCCTAAATTCCTCTCCTTGTCTATACATCAAAGGGAGGTATATTGAGCTGTCCGAGACACCAATTACGTTAACCGAGAGCTATTCAGGACCTTCATTTGTAATTTATTGCCAAGGAAAGAAGTTTTCAGTCCCAAACTAGACAGGAAGCTGGCTGTTTGCCCAGTTATCCAAACCAATTGAGAGAAAGTATTAAAACAAAGGGCAGATTAACAGAGTAGATTAGTGTCCTAATATTTTAATTTTGATGACCTGGACAACTGTCATAAGACCAAAATGCTTCGAATGCAACGTCCATTAGAGGTCACCTGTGAAAGTGGGATCAAATGCATGGGCTGAAGTCAAAGTTCATAATGTGGTGTATCGGTAATAATTAAGTGGTTTTGGTCAATAAGAGTCATTGGACTGAAAATACTTTTAAATACAACAGTGGTCAGGGACTCATGAAGAATTAAAATTGCTGTGGAGTGAATATTAGATTTTGTATTAGTAGTTTTGAGCTATCAATTTCCTTAAAAAAAGGGAACACCTCTTTAACTCTTATCCCACCAAGTCTTCCAAGGGACCACAGAGGCCTTTTAGAAAAACATAAGAGGCATTTGGATTTTAATTGGCAGGAATATTCACACAAGATATTATGATGTGCAATGATTAATATAACATTAATTTTTATATTCATTATATTTCATGTATTCACTATTGCATTAGTTTGCTGGTATTACTCTTTGTGTATAGCTAGAGCCTTTTAAGATTGAAGGCCAGTTAAAATGTTTACAATTAAGTAGATGAGAAAATAATGTTCAGAGAATTTAGTTGATCAGTTGGATATATGAACCACTTTAACTTAAACAGCACACAATAGCACAATCCTGAACATTCAAAAGAAGCCTTCCTAGGTTTAGTGGATTTAAATCTATAGTATTAAGGTGTCTATAGAATTGCTGCCTTCACACAGTTTTGCCTGGTTTAATTCATATTTTTGCGAATTTTATCAGCAAAATTATTTTTAATTTATTAAAATTTAATTACATCATAAGCAATACAATCTAAAACCAACCAATGAGATGATAATTAAGAATATATTCTATTCCTTGAGATTATTTTTACTGTGATGTGTTCTTCCAGGATAGACACAAAGAAGAAATTTAGGATTTAGATGCGCCATGGTGGTGCAGTGGTTAGAATACAGTATTGCAGGCTGACTCTGCTCATTACCAGAAGTTTGATCTGACAGGCTGAAGGTTGATTCAGCCTTCCATCGTTCCGAGGTCGGTAAAATGAGAACCCAGATTGTTGAGGTCAATATGCTGACTCTGTAAACTGCTTAGAGAATGCTGTAAAGCACTATGAAGTGCTATATAAGTCTACATGCTATTGCTATTGCTATATGCATTTCTAAGCTGTGAGGTCCCACCCCAATGTAAGGGAAGGAAGAGATAGAAATGTACATTTATTAGTAGATCAACCAGCATTCCATGTTGGGTTGAAAACTCTTTTCTACAGCAATCATTTTCATTTAATAAGAAACCAGGAAGAATGTAAGAAATTGGTTTTCTCACCACCCGTGATTTGTCTTTTTACAATAAATGGTAGGACAATTGATGAAAATCACTATCCTCCATTAAGCCATGGTTCTGCCTTCTGCTCACTGATCTTTTTGCTTTTCCCATTTTCTCCCTGGGTGTTTGGTGTATAAGTGGGAGAAGGAAAGGAAGATTCAAGGCTGAGTGAAATATTCTATTTTTGTTTAAACTAACACAAAAGATCCAAGGAGAGCTATGGAAAGGAGTGTCCCAGCTATTACATGCACTCTCCAAAGCTAGTGATGGTGAAGTGAACCAGTGGTTAAGGCATCAGGTTAAAGACTAGGAGACCAGGAGTTCTAGTCTTGCCTTAGGCACAAAGTTGGGCCTGCCATATTTTCTCAGCCCTAGAAAGAAAGCAATGACAAATTACTTCTGAAAAGAAGTGTCAAAAAAATTTCAAGGACTTGTAAAGGCAATTGCCAAGAGTCAAAAATGTACAAATTTCCATCCTTAGTATAATGAAAAATTCATTTGGGAACAATCTGGACTTATTACCTACTGTATCTGTGACAGAGCTAAAGGGCCATAACTATGCAGTCTTATATCTAACGTGTATAAATTCCAGGTCCTCAATCTATTTATGATCAACACCTTCTAATGTGTACTACTCTTCCCAGTTTAACTCTGTCAAGTGGTAGCATTCAGTCATTTCAGCCAGGAAAGAGGTGTCCAGTCCTGTCCTCCAAAGCTAAGCTACAGCTGAACGCTGGGTACAGGTTCACCCATACCGTTGACTGTAAAGTCTGGGCCCAATAACACTTGCCATTTGACAAAGTCCCACTGCAGCTGCTGGTTATTCCTTGAAGTCCTTCAGAGAGAATGTGAATCTGTGGGGAGGATGCGTTCATAGTCTCCATCTTCCTACTTTCATGGTAAATCCTGAAAGAAACCACGAAATGGAGAGAATCTTCTGATTCAGAAGATCTACATTTCCAGACTGCATAAGGAATACTTGGATCCAGAAGTGTGAAATCCTACATTTTAATGAGGTGTGGTGGTGCAGTGGTTAGGGTGCAGTACTACAGGCTACTTCTGCTGCCTGCCGGCTGCCTGCAATTCGGCAGTTCAAATCTCACCAGGCTCAAGGTTGACTCAGACTTCCATCCTTCTGAGGTGGGTAAAATGAGGACCCAAATTGTTGGGGGAAATATGCTAACTCTGTAAACCGCTTAGAGAGGGCTGTAAAGCACTGTAAAGTGGTATATAAGTCTAAGTGCTATTGCTATTGCTATTTAATACCCTCCAAACCACAATATGCTTATAGCGAAATAAGGCAGGGGAGCCCTAGGGTAGTGGGATGATTTCAACTCCTAGTGGAGATGGTATTCTTGAAAAATGTTCCCCATGTAAAACAAATTAATTCTATACAGGTGGTCCTTTACCTAGGACCACTATTGAGCCCAAAATAGCTAACCAAGACAGTTCTTATCTGATGGAGTTGAATTTAAGGGTGCATCTAAGCTAGGATCTTTGGGCTGAGGCATGCATATCCTGGTACAATAGATAATGAATTTCTACAGTATCCCAGAGAAGCTACCTTATTTGGCTGCGTGACCTGAAGCTCCCAGTAAATTTATGATCTAGCTTTGCTAATATCAGCGGATGTATTTCTTGCAAAAAGAGAACTCAATACAGACTTTATGGCATCAATACCTTTTGCGTGTTTTTCTGCTGCACTTTTATTGTTTCCTGTGCTGTAAGCCCATTTCTTTAAATACCATCCCTCATTTCAATCACTTGAGAGCATCTTATTGCAGCAGACCAATTCCTCCAGAAAGCTGCCTCCCCCACTTGATCAATAAACATGCACAGAGCAAAGATAAATAAACTTGAAACAGACATCATAATTAACCTGCTGCGGTGAGAACAAAATAAATTAGCGATGATTGAATGTTTGGCAAAGGGGGTGGGGTGGAAGGAGCCCCATTTCTTTGGCTGTAGCTCTCTGCAGTCTATTTCAATAGCTCAAGAATCTTTTGAAAAGCTGTTTGAAACGGCCAAGACCTTGCAATAGCCAGAGATAGGAAGCAGAAAAATAATCCCTTAGTAAGACCAGAATGGCGACAGCTTTTGGGAACTACAATGGAAATGAAGCTGTTGAAAGCTTTTAAAGTTGCATACCAATGAAGCACAAAAGAAGGAAGGAAGATTGCCTCCTTCAGCATCCCTGAGCTTGTTTGGAAAAAAGAAGTAGGGGACAGTTTCAAAGAATAAGTTTAGCTTTTCTTTTTCTTTTTTGGCATGCATTAACTTGGCTAGATTAAAAAAAAGTTTATTGGTGTATTTACAGAACAGGTATAATCCTTGTTCTCACGAGAACTTGTTATCTGAGAGGAGACAATCTTTATTTTTAATTTTGAAAGAGGAAATGTGGGGGGGGGCTGAAAGCATGTTATTCTGTCAGGCTCTTCTCTTCTTCTCCCCCCGCAAATTATAGCCCAAATCTATAGAACTGAGAACCTGTTTCTTAAATCTAATGGGCTCTCCACTAATTTTCTCAAGGGGTTTTCTCCTCCAACTCCCTCCCTGTGATTGGCAGACATAACTTGAATCTCCAAGACCCCTCAAAGTCTCAAAGGCCCTGAAAAGACAGTCTTCCAAAAGTTACAATCAAAATCTGACTGATGTGGCGCTTACAAATTATTCATTGCATAGGGAACAGCCAGTTTAAGCGTAATTTAATTTACATGCTCATTAAATTAAAGCAAATTTCATTTTTCCTTTGGTCTTTGACCATTTCTTTGACTGGGTCTCCATCTAGATGTTGAGGACAGCCACTGGTATATTACTGATAGGTGCAATGTTGCTGTCAGCCTGAAAATAATTCAATTTCTACTTGATGGGAAATGCTTTTATAGATAGCTACAGCCTGCTGATGGAAATTATGTATTCACCTGTCAGCATCCCCCAAAGGTAAGAATTAAGGTACATAAAGCTTATCTTCCCTGTTTCTTCCTTCCTAGAAACAGAATCCATCATTAAAGCAATTTTGGAATTAAGGCTGGATTATAGGGATGGGAAGAGCAAAAGAAGTGGAGTTTGCTACATTGCCATCATATTGGGAATCCCAAAGCGCTTTTCCAAAAGGCAGCTGGACTTTTGGGTTGTTTTTTTCTTTGAAAACATTTCGCTTCTCATCCAAGAAGCTTCTTCAGCTTCTTCATTCTTCAATGAACCTGAAGAAGCTTCTTGGAGGAGAAGCGAAATGTTTTCAAAGAAAAAAAAACAAGAAAGTCTAGTTGCCTTTTGGAAAAGCACCTTTGGGACAACCGTGACCTGGATGATTGAAAATCTCCGTAGACATCATATTGGGAAGATTAAACTAGGGATGGGCATTTTTTATCGGATAAAACTTTTTCTGTCTACCTGTCAATCTAATTTAAGGTTTGTGCTAAGCACCTATGGGCACTGCTATGAGGGATGATGCAAACATTAGGCAGGACAAACTTAAAATCTCAAAAAATCATCAAAATCTGGAAAATGTTCCCCCAAAGATATTACATTCAACTAAAACCATCAAGAATAAAAGCTGGCTGTGAAATGGCCTGTTAACTGGGCGGCCAAATTTAGGCAGCATGAGGGACTTTTCTGGAACCCTGACAATAAGCTTCCTGTGCCTGGATGTCATTTATGAGCAAAAGATCATCCATCATTGATCTATAGGCATATGAATGTTCTCTTGTCTTGAATATTCTGACAAATTGAAACAAGGAAATGCTTTTTAAAAATCCACTAAGCTGGAAGAACCTGTTTCCTTGAGTCGAAGTAATTTTCTTCTGGTATAAATAAAACATTATCTACAACCATGAACCATGTTCATTTTTGAGTCCCTGAGTTATATGTTGTTGACATATGTACGAATATTTGAAACAGTTCTTTGTGGAGATAGGGTTCAATATGGAGAAACTAAATGACATTCTCTTGCTGTTATTCTTCCCGTCAGGCAGGTGGCAGTGTTACCAGTAGTAAGAGAGTGGATTTTGTGGTTCCCTTTAAGATTAACACTGTATTTAAAATGTTGCTTTAGTAAGACATATGCAATTATATTGAGACGCCATTCATGGTACCAGTAGCACAAGACTAAGTGGAAAGGTAAAACAGAATATGTTTTAGAAAAGAAGAGTTGATTTATATGCATGGATGTTAGGATGGCACCTTCCATTCGGCTTTAGGTTTGTCCTGTTTTGTTCTCCATCATTGTGGTTCGTAGGGCTATGCAACACTGAAAAAGTAATACATTAGTTCCTTTTTCTGTAGGAAAATGTGTTGTTTTTTTAAACAGTGCTAATGGCAACATTTCCTTGAACATGTTTCAGAGGTATCCAGGGGACTTGAAAAAAGTCAAATGGTGGCCACAAACATGAGGCATATTAAAAGGACAGGGCTTCAATTACTTGGTGATGGCCAACATCTTGACTTCTTCTTTTTTTAAACTTCTCTAGTGGATATCCCTGGAATACAATTAATATTGGTAATGTCTGATAGAAACTTAACTCTGCCCAAATATGAAACTGTAGACTCTGTTACCAACCTTCAGCCTAATTCACTTCATTGGTTGTTAGGAGCATTACGCTGGAGAAAGGAAAAGAACCATATATACCGGCTCTTCATTAATAGCAGATTTTTATTTTTTTTTTAACATGGGATAATTGCTGTATGGAGCCTGGTCTTTTTCCTTGTCATCCTGATTTGTAATAGGCTTGCGGGTTGCTATTAAAAAATGAGTGTTTGTAGCAGATAAATTATTAACCAAGGACCTAAGAGATACAGATTCAAAATTATCAACAAATCTAGAGGCTCAGTGGGTAATTTTGAACAGTTGCTCTTGTTTAAGCCTATCTACCTCACAGGATTGTTGGTGTTAGGAGACAATGGTATATGTATCAGTGGGAAGAATACTAGATATGCCCATCTTTGGAACAAAAGGCAAGATCTAAACCTAACAGATAACTCTGCATTTGAAAACACAGTGGGCAATTCTGTGCATATACAATAACCCAGAAACACAGTACTACTTTCTATAATGCTGTAGTATGGCATTTTTCAGCCTCAGCAACTTTAAATCTGAATGTGAATCTCAACTCCCAGAATCCCTGCAGTCAGCATGTTGAGAAACACTGTTTGGAACACGCATGTGGGATGTAACATTGCATATGACTAATAAGCAGTTTGTGGTATTTGGTGATGTGCTGCAGACTGCAAAGCTGGTGCTGCAAAATGTGAGTTGTGGAGAAAGGATCCAAATAGTTATTAAGTATTTGCTTGTGTTGGAAATTATTGGAAGAAATATCAACCTCTTGCAATAACTAACTTGGCTCTCCAAAATACAGTTTGTGGATCACTTCTCTTTCTATGAAGAACTTTTTTTTTCAGGCTTCTAGATGAGAGCCTAGATTCTGGAGCTCTGATCCTAAGGGAAAAGGACACTTTCCTATTTTGTTATTTCAAAATAAATCATAAGTTAAGGATGTCCTTGGAAGTGTCTAATCTTGCATGAACCTCAAACATCATTATTTTATTCTCTCTACTCTATGGTTTTGTTCATTTAACAGTAGCTGATGGTAAACACCCATCCAAATGCTTTTGCTCTGACATATTATTTAGAGTTTCTGGTTGTTCAGTTTACCAGGCAGTTGTTTTCAAATAGACAGTACATTTCTGCACGTCAGATTCACAAAAACCAAAGGGAAACAGTAATGTGTGCTAGAGCTGACCTGGTGACTGAGTGACAGAAAATGTTTACTGAACTCTTTAGAAGATTTGTTTTAAAAAAATATTATTATTCAAGGGTTGTCTGCTATTTTCAAGGAGTTGGAAAGAAGCCACAGGCAGAAATTATAGAACAATTACTTAAGATAACCATTTGTTTCACCACGGTGCAATAGTTTTGTGGCTGAAGCCAATCAAGTAGGATAATACAACATTCAGTTTTGATCATATCTGTGCCAGAAAGAACTTTTTGAAATTTAGACAACATAAAATCAAGTTCAGTAGAAACGAAGGAAATATGATAAATAACATAGCAATTTGGAATAACCTAAAACAATGTAAGAATGCACTTGACTTTTGCTGGTTTTATGGACACATGTATATTATTCTGGGGCAACATTAAGAAAGTCATTCACCATGATCTTCTTCCAGGATATTTTTCTACTTCCTAGTCTAGCCAACAACCCTGGAATTTTTGGTGCCTTCTGATCCAAATACTAACCACATGAAACTGTTCTATTTGAACCCAGATAAAAAGCCAGCTAAATTGGTCTATCTGTCCATCCATCTATCTATACGTGGATCATTGTTAATTTTGAAGACTTTCATCTGATTAAACACAAACTTATTACTCAGAAATTGGTATATAATTGAATGAAAAAGTTATAATTAAATCAAGAAAATAATTGTTTCTGAGATAAGTGCATTCTTTATAGAATTAAAAATTGTTGTATACAGTTTTATTGACTTATACAGGATCAGTATACCATAAAATAGAATATTAAGTAAATACTAGACAATCTGTGCCCCTTTGATAAAAAAGCAATGGGGGCAGGAATGACTTCTGACTTCCTGCTGGCTTCCCCTTTGAGATTCCTTGTGGGAATCTGACAGGGAGCATTCCCTTCCCTTCCCTTCCTGTCCCTTCCCGCGGATAAGTAGTGGGTGATTGAGCGAGGGATTGTGAGACTGGCTGGGAAACTGTCATGGAACATTGAAAATTAAGATCACATGACTGCAACAGCAGCCCAGCAATGCAGTAGCACCCAGTAGCATTGAAGCAGCCATGACTCCTCCAAATCCTGGGAGTCATGGCTCTCAGATTTTGGTCACATTCTGTAAGTTAGCCCAATTGAGGTACCTTGGTTCAAACATTATTACCCTATAATGCACTGTGTCAGGGAGTTAAAGGTCATGACATGAGAGTTTTACTAGCATATAGATACATAGGTAGAGATGGCTAAAGATTGTTACACTCTGCTGCAAGCTTTTGCATGCCTAAATGAAGTAATTAGCATTGGGGAATATGTTTATGAGCTATAAACTCCCAGTATCTATCACCATTAGCTAGGATATAATTGGGGCTTTGGTGGGTTTTTCAGCAATGTCTGGAGGACCACATGTTCCCCCTTCCAGGTTTGTACCTTTAAGCATGCAATTATAGTATAATTACTCTTTTAAACAGAGACACGCATATTTGTAATAACAGAAGTAGCCATGGCACCTAATCTGTATATCAAGAGTTAAAATCTGACACCACCAGCCAGCCTGTTTCTTCTGCTGGAGATCTGAAGGTTGTGTACATATCTGGGAAATCGGAAAATGGCTGGGAGGAGGTGAAAGGAAAGAGATAAGATGCCTTTTGTGATGCTGGATACACATTCTTTCTTGTAATCAGAGTCCTAATTAGGGAAAAATTACCTATTGGAAAAAGAGAGTTAAAAAGAGGCCTTAAGACATCTTGCAGTTAGCTCGAAGACAAAAGGAAGTTCTTAACAATGGGTTACTGGAGATGCATTTCCTCTGGATTTTTTTTTTTTTTAAACCAGCGACTGTCCTCTTGATGAGTGGTGAAGGCCAGCCTCTACCCTTTGATGAGGCATCTCCTGCTTCCTGATATTGTGACCCCTTGAACAAGCAATGCAAACTAAAATCAGCAGGCCTCTGGAGTGGCCCGTAAAACGGGAGGGCTCTCTCAGGGATGCCACACTCTCAGGATATGGTTGAAATCCTGTTTTGAATCAGGTTTACATCCTTGTCTCTTGAAATAATATTTTTATACTGCAAAAGCCAATGCTAAGAAGCATTGTGGGGTGGGCCTTTTAAATGGTGTAAACAACTCTACTTTTTGATGTAGCGGTTTCAAATACTTTTGAAAGAGCCTCCAGAAACCCTTTTGTTTGCTTTTCCTTAAAGGTGCCTACATATATATCAGTACAGGTAGTCCTCGACTTACAACAGTTCACTTAGTGACTGTTTGAAGTTACAACGGTACTGAAAAAGTGACTTGTGACCGTTTTTCACACTTTTGATTGTTACAGCATCCCCACGGTCATGTGATCAAAATTCAGACACTCCGCTACTGATTCCTATTTATGATGGTTGCAGTGTCCAGGGGTCATGCGATCCCTTTTGCGACTTTCTGACCAGCAAAGTCAGTGGGGAAGCCAGATTCACTTAATGACTATGTTACTAATTCCACAACTGCAGTGATTCACTTAACAACTGTGGAAAGAAAAGTCATAAAATGGGTCAAAACTTACTTAACAAAGGTCTCAGAAACAGAAATTTTGGGCTCAGTTGTGGTTGTAAGTTGAGGGCTACCTGTACCTATGTGGAATTCTAAAGATGTTTGAGTTTTAGGCTTGATTGCAAAAATACCACTTTATTCTAGTTATTTACTGACTAGAGCCCTGATCCACTGGATTTTTGCAGTCTTTCAGGAGGCGATGACAACAAACACACTTGCTGCTAGTTTCAACTCAAAATGTAACTTGGCAGTACATAACTGTAGTTGTATTTTGAAGAGGGAAGAATTAGTGTGTAACATGAACAGCTGATTGCAAACTCTAATACACTGAGATGTGGAGGTACGTTGGTAGACAACAAAAGAGTAAGAATAAAATGGAAAGCATGGAAGACAGCTTAAGCATGAGGGGGGAAAGTATTTTATTTTGAATCTGGGTGATAACAGGGTGGATCATGTGGCTAGAACACTGTGTGAGAAGACCATTGAGAGGTCAATAACCTGTGCAGGATGGAATGAGCTCCTGTGGATCTGTCCCAGCTGTTGCCCACTTAGCAGTTTGAATGCATGTGAATGCAAGTAGATAAATAGGTACCATTTTGGTGAGAAAATAACAGAGACATGAAAGGAGCCCCCTCAGCTGGGCCCTGGACAATGCTTGCTGGCTAATAGCTAATCCTTTCAATCTGGAAGCACTTGTGACACGAATGTAGCGGTATAAGGGGACAGTCGAAGAGCGTATCCGAAGTTCAGAAACTGGTGCAAAGCATCAAAAGACGCAATTCTAGATTGAAAAAATACTTCCACATACTCCACTTTGCTATAGGGGAGGGTTCTCCAGATGTGTTAGGCTGAATATGGGCCGTCTAGAATTCTGGGAGTTGTAGCATGATGTATGTAGAACTTGATTTAGAATATATAAATTCCAGACCAGAATGCCTAAAATAGTCTGAGATTGCTGAAACACGCCCATTCTCCTGGTACATTTTATGTTTCTTTGTTACCTGCAGCATCCTTCAAATGGATCCCTCTATTTTTCACCTTATTTTCTAAATGACGCTTCAAGTTGACAGCTCTCCCACCTGCATAGCAAGACCTATTCTGATCCTAGGAATATCTATGCTTAATTCTCCCTTGGCTGGCAATGTACAAACAGTGATCCAAAGATCCTTAGTTTATTTTCTATTTAGAAACACATTTATCCCGGCTTCACACCTGAAAGACACCCAACAACAGCATCCAAAGTAGAACACTGGTAAAATCAATAATACAAATGGGTCTATAAGACAGTAGTGTATTAAACTTTCTTCTTAAAGACTTAAGTTGTCATTTAAATGAGAGGAGAGATTACATCAGGCTATACATCAAGTATTGCTGGAAAATGTATTCCATAAGTGCTGGAGAAAGGGATGAATTGCCCCAAAGGAAACATTTTAGGCTTCGTGACCACCTACCGAATCTCTAAAGGCACGGATACTACCTACTTTAATAGGTTAGATCTACTACAAATACCTTAATGTTTTTGTAGCTCGGTCTTCCTCAGGCTGATGTTTTCCAGATGTGTGGAATGGCATTCTTTGATTTAATGTGCATATACCTGGCGTGTGCCAGGTTAGGAAAAGCTCAGGCACACAGACACGAGTACTGAGCAAACTGCCTGATGTGAGGTCAAATTGGTTGTCCCAAAGGGACAGATCACTTTTAGTTATGTTTTTTAGGCTGCACACAAAAGCTCTGCTAATATTAAGATCCCATAACCATTTATTAAGTTCACTCACGCGTTATGAATCATTTATGACTGGTTCCTAGGAATAATTCTTTGTTCTGTTGCTGTATCAAAACTGGGCATTAACAGAGGTGTGGCAAAGGCCATGATTATTTGTAGCCTTATAATATTAAAACGATCATACCTGGATTGCAGAAATCCAGAAAAACACTAGAAGGCAGAGATGAGCTTTCTTCATCTCTTTGTTGCCCTCTAGTGCTCAGTGGAAATTTTTCAGGCCAGATATGTCTTAGTAACACATTCAATTAATTTCACAGCTACAATTGTAGTTAAAACTAACTGTGAGACAACCTTGCTGATTCATTCTTACCATATGGAAATATTTGTGAAGGTAATTTCTAAAACATTTGATAGGAATTTCTGCAATTGCAGTACATTCTTGTGCACACTTAACTGTGATGCAGGAAGGAGATCAAGATTCAGTTTCTTTACATTAGATGAAGCTTGATAAGGAGCTAGGAAAAATAGAGGGTGGGACTGCAGAAGAGAAGCAAATACTGACTTCCTGAAACAAGGCTGCACGTTATTCTGATGTAATTATGTTTGCAATACATCATCCTGATATGCGGGCGGTTGTATCTTTTGGTTTTCAGCATATGCACCAGGTAGCATATGGTTCTGCAGAAAGTGTTTTGATTCAGCGCCTGTAGTAGCATATGGCATAAAAATTGCCCCTAAAGTCAAATTAAAGCGTGGGCCAGACTTGATCCCTTCAGGACTTTCCATCTACTCCCTGCCAGGCAGCCTAGCATCTGAACTGGTGTCACTGTTTCACTCATCATGAAGAGTTTACATTTGGTCTGGGACTGTGGGGCGTGAGGTTATGAATGTAAAAGTCAAAGGAGATATGGCTTCTGTAAGGTCTGCAGAGATTTTTGTGTCAATAAGGGAAACAGCAGGTTAATAGATTTCTATCTTCTCATCACATGAACTTAATATAGTGCAACTGTGCCTGAATCTCTCTTTCTGTCTCTGTCTCCCCCTCTTCCTCTCCCTCCCTCTCTCCCCGCTCTCCCCCTCTCCTTGCCATCCTTCCAGCCCCGATATTTCTCTCCTCACTGCCCCGCTGCCATTGCTTTTCAGTGCGATCAGGGTGAACTTTTCCCCTTTAAAAAAAAGATATTAAGATGTCATTTCTTCAGCGTGCTTTTGTGATTTAGGTAAAAGTAAATAATTTAAACTTGAATTGGATCCAGTGGTAGAGATTTCTCCTGAATGGAAGAGATTGTGTACTATTTAGAGTCCTTTTGGAGTGAGGCAGCCTCGAAATAAATTAAATAAATACACGCAAAATTACCTGTGCTGGGATAGGCAATGTAATTCACTTCTTATGAATGAGGACATTATCCACCAATGCTGTCCTGTATCAATAAAGCTTAATGATAATTACAATAAGCTATACCTTATCACATAAAAGAGAAAAATTGAGGCTTATTTTTGTTTTTGAGGAGGTACGACAGATTCAAGTGTCTCGTTTCTAGGCCAGTTCAAGAATGAAGAATGAAGATTAATAGTAATCTTTCCTGCAGTCACTTTGTAAATAGCCATTCTTCAGGGCAATAACTAGTAGCACAAATCTGCTAATGGTTTACTTTAATTAGCTTATTTGATTTACATAGCATTCAGTCATATAACCAGACAGAGTTCAGTGTCACCTTAAAGGCAAACAGACCTATTACATCATGAGTTTTGGAGGGCTTCATGTATCATGAGATACATAAGAGCTTTATTATGAAAAAGAAAAAGAGACAATCTCAGTGGTGATGTTTTGTCAGAGATGAGAAAGTAATGAGATGGAAATAGAGAATACAGAAATATAAGAACAGGAGGATCTGTTTATATCTTCTATAAAAGTCAGTCCTGCAAGGAAGCCTTGGTTTTTTCCCCCCTTCTCTTTGTCAAAAATCATGTGAGCAACTATTGGATGGATCAGGATGCCCCCACATATGGTGAATAACTTCAAACATAGATCTACACCATGGGGGACACATCCAAAATTCTTAGAACTGCCTGTGTCCCTCAGAGACCTTTCATATGGTGCCTGGATTCCTTTTGCAAGGAAACCCCCCCCCCCAATTGCAATTTTTCATGGTGCAGAAATTATAATTAGTGAAGGAGCCATCATATTTAATTGTAATCAGAATCACATGGTAAGTTGCAGTCAAGCTGATTTATTGCTCATGCACATATATAAGAATTTAGTCAACTAGTGATCTGCCCTAAATTAGCTCAAGATAAGAGTTAATGGAATTCAAGGGGGCTGGACTTGGATCGTTTGTGGGAGTGTAACAACTCCAGGATGATCCCTCTTTTGTCTTGGTCCCCCAGGTTCTGCCTCTCATTCTCTTACATCTTATATAAGAGACTACCTGAAGAATTGTCTTTTCTCAATGCGGTTAGCATGCCCCACTCATTCCAGCAGAAGAGGCATGTTATGGACCCTGTTAATCAAGAAATTCTGACTAAGGTGCAAGAAAAGGGTCTTTTGTTCCATGATTCTCATCCTCTGGAACATCATGTCCCTTGAGGTGAGATCTACCTTCTACCAGTAGTGTCTGGGTCACTGATGGAGGCATTCCATGTTGGAAGTGGTTAGTGGACTAGAAAGAAAATCTCACTTCTACCCCATAGTATTCTGTTTTTTTAATTCAAATTTGGTTTATTTAATGTTTAATGTTTGCACTTCTGTTCTCATGATGTTTGTAAGCCACCTAGAGTCACTTATTAGTTAGGTGGCATATACATTTAATAAATAAATAATTATGTACTTAATAGACAGATTCCTACCTATTTTTACCAGCCCCTTACAGATTTGCATATTCATGCTCTAGAAGCTTCTCTGGAGTGGGAAAGGGTTGGGAGTAAATGGATAGGATGCACATCTCACATGCAAAATCTTACGACATTCCCTAAACTACCTCTCTCTTTTTTAATGCATAATTTTGATTAAAAAATGATACAAAGATTTAAAAAGCTGCATAAACAAAAGAAGAAATATATTATTTTTAAAAGGGTAAAAAAAAGAATAATAAAAATGAAAGAAAAAGAAAAATATCCAAAGCAGCCACTTCCAACTTTCTTTGCAACAGTTACAAACATAGCAATTATCACCTCTACCCTCCCTTTCCATATTGCATATCACAATTTCCTTCTCATAAACAAACTTTTAAAATCAAAATCATGAAATCAGCTGGATTTAGATCTCTTGTGGGCACAAAGGGACTCAAGATTAATGACATGCTTGACCTCTCCCTCAGTCTCAGCCTGGTCATCTCCTACGCTAAACCATCTCTTGAATGTGTGGATTTGTATTTATTCTGTCTGGAAAAGTTTCTCTCTCAGCCTTCCCTAAGCTGGTGCCAGGGATGTAATGGACTTCAACTCCCATAGTTTTAAGTTGGCATAGCCCTTGACTGGGGTAGTTGGGAATTATGGAATCTAAAGTTTTGATTCCTCTGGAAGTATTCTGGGACATCAGTAAATAATGCTCACACCTTTTAAAGCATCTTTTGAACACCTTGGACTCCTTGAGAGTTTATTTTATCTTCAGTGAAAGAGGAATTTTGGGGATGTTGATCATTGCTTGCAGTGTTCTGTTTTGTGGCTTCTCTACACTGGTCAGGTAGTCCTCAACTTTAATTGAGCCCAGAATTATGGTTCTAAGTTGTGCAGATCATTTGACCTAATTTTATGACATTATTGGCACTGGTCGTTAAGCAATCCCATTGTCCACAATGGATGCTTTTTTGTCAGTAACTAGAAATAAATACGTGTTTCCAGCAAAAAAATACATCATAAATAATGGTTATTTCCCACATGACCATGGGACACTGAAAAAGCCATAAATATGCCAAGTGCCCAAAAATGTGATCTCTTAATTTGGGGGAGGGGAGAAACTATCAAAACTTTGAATCTGGGTTATAAATATCTTTTTTGGGGGGGTCTTTTGCAATTTCAAACAGTGATTGATCATAAGTTAAGGACTACCTGTAGGCAAAGTTGTCCACAACCTTATCTAAATCTTGTTTATCCCAAAGGTGCTTTTTCAGGAGGCAACTGGACCAAGAAGCTTCTTCAGCTCTGACAGGATAGTGGGGAATGGAATATCCTGTCAGAAATGAAGAAGCTTCTTGGATGAGAAGAGATACATCTTCAAA
>JANHFL010001128.1:171690-190348 GCA_032468155.1 Oxyrhabdium leporinum | reverse complement strand
CTTTCTTTCTTTCTTTCTTTCCTTCCTTCCTTCCTTCCTTCCTTCCTTCCTTCCTTCCTTCCTTCCTTCCTTCCTTCTCTCTTTCTTTATTTTCAACGTAGCATTTTGTTATTATTTTATTCTATTCATTATTTTATTTATTTTTTTATTCTGCTGGTTTTAGAACCAGGACAAGGCACCATGTTAGGGATGTCAACCCATTATTATTATATTTTATGCTCATTGCCATAAGTTTACTAAGAAATCTAATCCCCCCTGGGAGAAAGAAAAAAGAAGCCGGCAAAAATCCATTTTCATTTATCTTGGCAATATTTAAACTCCTGAAATCTGATATATTACCCGTGAATATGTAATGTGCTAATGTTTTAGAAGAAAGTGGGTTTGCATTAATGAAGATATTTATATATGTGTGGGAATATAAAATCACCCAATGCTGTTAAAACAGCTATTTCAGTGCACTTTGAGTTATTGAAAAAAATGATATAATTGGAATATAGCAGTTTAATATCAGGAAAAAAAATGTTGGGCTTGATGGATAGGGAATGTTAGGAAATGTTCTTCTTTATATAGCTGTATATCTGTTCAAAAATTAAACACAGAAGCAAACAATAATCAAACCCGAAACTTAGCTTTTATCTTTGGAATTGAATCTAAATTTTTATTTTATTTATTTATTAAGAAAATTTATAACGGCCACCCAACTAACTCACAGTGGCTGCAGGAGGCTGATAGAAGTAAAACCCCAAATACGAGACCCAGTGAGCCCCTGCCTGATGAAAACGATCAAACATACCACTTGATGGGCTTTGTAATACCCTAGGGTCTCTAGGCTTGCTGGCAAAAAAACATGTCTTCAGTGCTTTTCGAAAGAGTAGCAAGGTGAGGGCTAATCTTTTCTCCTCCGGGATGATATTCCACAGGGAGGGAATCACCATATTCAGTAGTTATGCCAAGCTACGCAGGTGTAACTTAAGAGAGTTGCTATATGTTTTCAAAAATGTTATTCAAAAAACCAAGGTTTCTACGATGTGCTGTGATCTTTTCTATAATCTTCGCAGTGATTTCACTGGGGGTCCGCACTGGGGGGGTCTTCTAATCCTGTAGTTCTTACACTTGTACTGTTGGTGTGATTGAGCACTGTTTCGACACGGAGAGATCCTTGGTGCTCTCTGAGCTTTTTTCTTGCAGAGGTTTCATTACCTAAACTAGGCACCATCATCAGTGCTAGTCTCCAATTGATTGGCATCATCCATGTTGTAGTAGAGGCCTTTCTGTAGAGTATTGTGTTTTGCAGTGGTCAGCAGACGACTGGATGCATTGACCACCCATTCGGAGTCTGGTGCCTCTTTGGTTTTGGCATTCTAGCACTGTTGATGTTACCTAGTTTGGGTAATGAAACTTCTGCAAGAAAACAACCAAGCTTTCAGAGAGCAGCAAGGACCCCCTGAACAAGAAATACTCTCCTTCATATGGAGAGTATTGTTGGATTCTTTTTTTAAAGTCTCAAATATTGCTGAAACTCAAATTTACTTGAATATCAGTCCTTAAAAGTGAAATAAAAATGGTATTTTGGCATTGGTTGAATTGATTCAAAAGTTATTTGCTATGCCATACTTGGTTGACTTTTATGTATAATGTTACCTGTAATTAAAAAAGTACCCCATATGCAGAATGAATATAGAGAATATTATCAAATAATAATTGTTTCCTCTCCTTAGAGAGTACCAACAAATCTAAAATGTGTAAGAATAAATTTAAATACTCATTTAAATAAATAATAATGGTTTGTATTAGTTCAATTCAGTTCAATTCCATTAGGAAGTCCAAGTAAATAATTGTATACCCACTAAATGTTCAGAAAATAGAGTAAAACTCCCAAAGAGAGGAATATTTGATACCCGCATAAAATAATGCAGACATTGTAGCTTTGAAAAGGAAATGTTTAGGAAATCAAACCAGTTTTATTGAAATAAAGCTCATTTTAAAAGTACATTTTCTTTGGCTTTAACATTCCTCTATTCTACTTCCAAAAGGATTTTCCCTGTAGCATACATACCTTATAGCAAAGTAAGTGAATTTATATATTGTAAATGTTTGAGAATTGGATTCTTGAGTTTTGAAACGAAATGGCTACAGTTAACTGTATTAAAGTGTAGACTTGAATTTGACAGAAAATAAGAAAAGCGCTTATGACAACCTCTGCAAATGTTTAAATACTTTAGTTGTGAGTATAAGGTATAAATTGAATTATAAGGAGGCAGTCTTGAACAGCAAAGATCCTAGGGGAAAACTTGGGCTTTTGGGACATAAAAAAATTTCTTACCATAATGAAATTCTGCATTATTTTGATTTAATAGATATTTCTTTAAAGAACATGCAAACTAATTTTAAAACATTCTTGGTAATGTATGTGTGTGTGTTTGTGCGCACGCTCATATGCGTGTATATATATATATATGTCACTTAATGTGCAAAATTGCTCATAGAAACTATTTAACTTTAATGAAGCATTACTTAAGTGCATAATAAGTACAGTAACAACGTTAATTATGATTTATGTAGCAGAGAGCTAATATATTCTGCTAAATTAGGTAACTGTTGGTGGGTAGTGTACTTTTTAAAATTAATTAAAGGTCTGATTCTGAAACTGTTTAATTGGTGTTAAGTGCAGTGAGTCCACTAAGTTTTAGAAGGGCTATTTAAATGATAAGAATTGCAAGAAGAACATAGGTGGATAGTTTCTGAAATCTATTTCAATATTATTTTATTCATGCTTTTATTTCTAAAGTCGGATGTATGATACCCGCCCTTTTAATCCTTCAAAATATTATATTAGAGATATTTTATTGTAGAGATTATTTCAAAGGAGAAGACATTTTGGAGAACTCACAGCAGCAATATGGTGTTTCTGTCTTACAGGGGACAGTGTTCTGATAAAGTAAGATTAATGGAAACTGGAATGCACTCTTTTGTTGATATTAACAAACCATGATTAAAAGAAAACCTGATTTAGCATAACCTGTATACTCAGGCTCTTAAATGGAATGGCATATCCATCTGCATCTATTTTCCTCCCTTTGTTGCTTTTTGTGTAGAACAAGGATGTCAAACTCAATTTCACTTAGGGCCACATCAGGGTTGTGTTTGACCTCAGGGAGCCGGGGGTGTGTGTTCAGGTGGGCATGGCCATAGTGAGTGTGGCCAGCTCTACATCACTTGTGTTGGGGGCATCTGTGGTGGCCTGGATGGGGCTGGGGGGAATCCACTTTTGCTAGTAGTTTGTTTTGCTAGCACTCTGCCAGCGAAAACAGAGCTCGAGGGGCTCCTCGTGGCTCCCCTGGGCTCCATTTTCAGCTGTGAAAGCCTCCTGTAGCCCTCTGCCAAGTGAAAAGGGCCACCACACGCAGCCGTCCTGAGCTCCGTTTCGCTGGCAGAGGCACTGCAGGCTGGTCCTTCGCTGTTTCCAGGGTGGCCCCACGGGCCAGATCTAAGTTCCCATGGGCCGGACCTGGCCCATGGGCCTTGAGTTTGACACCCTGGTGTAGAAAGAGTGAGAGGGAACTATGTTCTTAAAAGAGAGTTAAGCAAATCTTGAACTCTGAAGCCAGCACACATACAACAATACTGAATTTCTTATTTCAGCAGGAGTAGTAAACCAGTTAGAAAAACACCTATGGAAAAGAGTGACCATAACAAACTGATGCCATTAAATATAAGTATTATTTTAAAACTTCAGGTCGACTTTTATTGAGGCAGAGTGAGACCATACTGAAAAATTGATGAGAGAGAGCGAGCCCTCTTGATCTTTCTTTGCAGTCATGCTTTTTCTGAAAGAAAAGGATCCATTTATCAAATGAAAAAGTTTTTAATTAACTGTAGAAAATGTACCTAAAGTGGAAATGATGAGCTTTGGCAATTTTTTTATACGGAGTGCATCAAAATCAAGGATGAATAAGCTAATGCAAGTCTAAAAATAGTTTCTGCCTCTCTTGTAAACTTTGTCTGCATTCCTGTGTACTTATTTTTAGATTGTCCCTCATAATTTTATAAAAATCAAAAACAATAAGAGATACATTTTTAAAAATCAAAATTCCCATCTATTGTACTGTATATTCATTGCGTTAGCATGTGCTTTCCCTCCAGCAAAATATGAATCTTTCAACTTTCTGTTGTAGAGTAAAAACGAATGTGTGAATGGTTGTAAGCAACTCACTGGCTTATTTGGCTGAAGGTTTTCTTCTTGTGGTGAAAGTATTGTGCATGATATTGAGAATGAAAAAAAAATGATGAAAAATGAAATACATACACACACACACACACAGAGAGATTTCATTCAGAAGATCAAGGTAGAGTAGATGTCACTTCTCTTATTTTCTCCACAACAAGCCCTATGACAGCAGCAGCTGAAAGACTGGTCCCAAATCACTCTCTACAGGTAGTCCTTGACTTATGACCAAAATTTCCACTCCATTCCATTCCACAGCGAGACAGTTGTTAAATGGGTTTTGTCCCATTTTACGACCTTTCTTGTCACAGTTGTTAAGTGAATCACTGCAATTGTTAAGTTACTAATATGGTTATTAAGTGAATTGACTTTCCTTGTCAGAACATCGCAGAAGGTGTTCACATGACCTCAGGACACTGCAACCATAATAAAAATATGCCAGTTGCCAAGCATCCGAATTTTGATCACATGACCATGGGGATGCTGCAATGGTCATAAGTGTGAAAAATGGTTACTTTTTTTCAGGACTGCTGTAGCTTCCAGTGGTCATTAAACAAATGGTTTGTAAGTTGACAACTACCTGTGCCGCCTTCTCCAAAAAAAAGGGTGGAATAAATATTTTTCATGGGTCTTGTTTAGCACAAGGAATTGAACATTAATGAGTTTTAGCTTCTTTCCAATTTCATCAGTGGATTTCAATAGAGCAGCTTAAGAATCTGTGACCGAAATGAAGGCAGAAGGACTTTAATATGTGAACCTGGAATTGACTTTTGCTTAAACAGAGCTAGAAAAACAACCACAATGCAAATGCAACAACTATATTGGCAATAATATCTGCTTTGTATTTTAACATTTTTGAAAGATAAACAATCAAAGGCTACGCAAGAGACACAGAGGTTATTTTTCAGCAGGAATGTAATATACTCTTCGCTGTAGCAGAGAATAGCATTTGCATCCCCTTTCCCACAACCAATTAAAATGTATATATAATCCCACCTGCTTATTCCATGGCTGCCAGCCTGTGGAAAGAAACCCACGACTGTCCAGCACAAAGGGTGCTTTGATGAGTCCAGATCTGCTAACCCAGATGCACTTTAAACCAAAAGTATCCCACCTGGGACAGCAGCTATGCAGTCCCAGATTATGATGCAGCTGCTTTAAGGAGCTGCTCATTGGTGTTGTATGATCATTGCATACATTCTGAAGCACCCTTTCTTCCTCTGAATGCAAAGCATTGCACAGCCTTATAAGGTAGTTAACCTCAGTAGCTGAACTGATGCTTGTGAAAAATAACATTTTCTCTTGCTGATTCCCAGCAACTGGGATTCAAAGACATGTGGCTCTGCTCTTAGAAGCAAGTTTTAGCTGTCTTGGCTAAAAAACCATTGATATCCTTAATTTATCCTGCTTGCTTTAAAATTATAGCGCTGTAGCAAATTCCATGGTGTATATAGTATGCTACCCATCCCTGAGTCAGCAAACTATACTCTCATGTAGAATAGAATAGAGCTGGAAGAGACTTTGGAGGTCTTCTAGTCCAGCACCCTGCTCAAGCAGGAGATATATACCATTTCAAACAAGTATTTCCTTAAAAATCTGCTGTGATGGAACGCCCACGATTTCTGAAGGCAAGCTGTTCCACTGCTTAATTGTCCTCACTGTTAGGAAGTTTCTCCTCAATTCCAAGTTGCTTCTCTCCTTGATTACTATTCATCCATTGCTTCTCCTCCTGCCCGCCGGTGCTTTGGAGAATAATTTGACACCCTCTTCTTTGTGGCAGCCCCTCAAATACTGGAATACTGGTAGCATGTCACCCCTAATTCTTCTTTTTTTTAGACTAGCCAAACCCAAAACCTGCAGCCGTTCTTGATAGGGTTTAGTCTCCAGGCCTTTGGTCATCTTAGTTGCTCTTTTTTGAACTTTTTCCAAAGTCTCAACATCATCCTTTTTTTGTAATACGGTGACCAAAATTAGTACATTAGATATGTAATGGTGTCTGGAATGACTTTGGCAGATAGGGAATAAAGATGTAGCCAAGGGAACAGTTGGATAAGAGCAGGTTAGCCCACATAGGAATGTGAATGGGGCAAGGACCTCAGAAGAAATCCTCCCTAGTTTCTTGGGCTTTAAAGGAGATGGAGGGGGTGGGGAGAAATGTATCTTTAGACTTGAAAGATTCTGTCGATGTATTAATAAACTAAAATTAGCTCTTTTGGCCTGTGCTTCCTGTCTGGTCCACCTTAATGGCTGATTGTAGGTGACAAAATTTAGCAGATTTGAAACTCTTGAGGCTGCCCTTGGAAAGTGTTGGAATAAGAGGGGGAAAAACTTAACAACACTATAATGAAGGACAATTTAAGCCTTGTTTCTCTCACGAGTTTGGGAAGAGATAGAGACGGCATGGAACTGTAGCAGAAAAAAAGAGGTTTCTTATACATTTTTTTTACCATGATTAACTGAAAGAGGAGATGCACCCTTTGTGAAGATTGGTTTCCCTTTGAACATTTTGAATCTGTTCCTGTTTAACTTTACTAATTCTAAAATTAGAAGAAAAGGATAAAAACAGTCCTTTCTCCACCCATTGCATAATTCTATAAATTTCATAAGTGATTCATATCACTCATTTTCTCTAGATACAGAGTGGGAAACTGGAATTAATGGTTGTTGCATTACTTGTAGAGCTAGTTCTGGCTTCAGGGCCAGTTATCAAAATAACCCAAAAAGTTTATGGCACATGAAATAATAACTTACTGCAACATGATCTTTTTTTTTAGCATGAATCAAGAATAATTGTATGACCTGTGGTTCTTTTTGCAAACTGTCACAAGAGATGCTTGGGAGACCCTCCCATCTATAAGACACCAATGTCGTATTTCCCTTGTGGTGGACTCATAACATAAGTTCTATAGACTCATAATGATCAGATTTCCAGCATGAGATGAGGACATCCTTCTTCCTCTGTAGGAGAAATAGATTCTAGAAAGTCACATTTATTTTGGCAACCAATAATACTTTAATTGCAGGCACCAGTGACAGTTTCAAAACATCATTGTCTGATTTCTGCCTATTTGTTTTACGTTCTTGAGGAAAATAAATCACCTGAACAGTGAAATGGGCTGCATAAATGAATGAATAAATTTTTAAAAAGGAGTCTTTAGAGCGTAGATTGTGTGTCTGGGAAATAATTGTGACTGAATAATCACTGAATAATTCTGAACAATAAACAGTGGTGTGTGCGCTATGCTCTTGCTTTCTAATACTCCTTTCTCATTTAGCTTGTGTCTTTAAGTTCTGATCTGATAACAAAATGCCTGCCTTTAAAAAAATGCAGTCCTTGCTAACGTACATTTATAAGTAACAAAGAGATAATGTAACCTTTCTAATAATGGAAGGAAGAGCAAATTTTAGGATACGGCTTGTGGGGTCTTTAATGGAGAGTAACTGAATCAGGCAACTGAACCAAGTTTTTCAAGGTATTCATAATATTTTATTCAGATGGGAAAGGGTCAATCACTAAACAGAGCCTGAGATGACTGTGCCCCAGAGGAGGAAGTAGGAGATGGTGAAAAACATTTGATCTTCCATGACTTGCTCCAGAAATCAAATACTCAATATGTTTTTCCCACTCTCACTTTGCATATAATTGTCCTCTAGTAGTAGCAGAATGGGCCTCTTGACCTCACAAGAAGAGCTGTTACTCTATATTTAACAACCTTCCAAAAGCATTATGCATTAGTCTACACAGTTTGCAATAGCTCCAATCGCAGGAACTACAATTTAAGACATGCCTGGAGGCAAGCAAAATTGCACAAAATGGCAGCTAATTTATAGAAAAAGAGACCGAGAGAGGAAATATTTGGAAGTCTAGTCCTTGGAGCCATCTGATTCGTATTATTGACTCATTTAACCAACAGAGAGTGAGCAGAGACAACTTTTTAAGGAGTTTGGTTTCACACAGATTATTTGCAATTGTAGCCCATTATTTTTATACCAAGACTTCATTAGTCATATCTCCCGTCAAAGCTTCAACCCATGTCAAATGTTTTCAGAAAACACACCAGGACAGGTATGGAACTCATCAGCCTTGGTCAAAGGTCGGCCTCATTAAGGAGTCAAAATGAAAACTTTCAGGGTCTCCGACATATTGCCTAGACTTTCTGCTCCCATTTTTGAAATTCAGGGCCTGTTAAGCACCTTCTGCTCCCCAGACATTCAAACGTGATCAAGATTTCAGCTGAGCAAATGAATGGGATTCTTAACTGGCTGGACTTCATAATAGAAGGATTGAAACAACCAGAAACTTGTTTGCTGTATCTATAGCACCGTTTCCTGAGATTAGACATAACATCTCAAGACAATACAATTAGGACTTCTACATTTAAAAAAAAAATGAGGGGGGAGGAAGAGGGTGATGACCGCAGAGGTGAATTAAATACCATAAATAGCAGGGTACTGGCTAGATAAACAAAGCAGAATTAAGTACACTGAAGATTTCCTTGGCTTGATATCTGCATCTTTCTGGGAGGTCAGTATCTTTCAGTGAGATAGAGAAGTTGATGCACAGGAGTTGTTAGCAACTGGTTATCATGCTGTGCTGTGACAGATGTGTTTAAGGAATGCAGAGGCCCAAAGATAAGGGTAACAAAAACGCCATTCATTGGGGGGAGTACATTACATGAGTTTTTCTGCTCCCACTTTCAGGAGCTCGAGCGTGAAGGACGACGATAGAAAACAGCAATATGCTTTATTTTATGGGAGACATTAGTGACTGTTTTTTTTCAAACAGCAGGTTTTCTTAGCTTTTAAATAGATACATGTGCAGATCACTTTGCTATAACTTTCCGTATTTCGCTAAGGAAAACTTTATCATTTTTTTATTTTTTAATCTTGAAGACCCAGCATGCAAGTTCTTCTGTTCTTCTCCCAGTCTGAAAGATCAATTCTGCCTATTATATGCAATATGCTTTTTATATTGATAGTACGAGAATTGATTGAAAGCATCAAGAAAGCACAGGTACTTGAAAAACACAATTGTGCTGCAACAATTTGCAAAATTCAATTGGGAAGATAATCAAGGCATATATCTGTTTGTCTTCTGCAGATACATTTAACCACATAGATGTACATTTAGGAGGAATTGGTGTAATTTAAATGTATAAATATAATATTATGTCCATGGCAACATAATTGCGTCTATTCCCTCCCAGTCAGCTGTTCAGGTCCCGGTTCAAGCCCTACTTTCTGCTTTTCCATTCTACTCATCTTGAAAATGTTTCAAACAGAGTTTCTAGAAACTAAAACTCCTGGCCAGCCTACTCATTAGAATAACAAAAGAGGCAATACAGTTTAAACTGGCTTTCCTGTTTTAAAGCAAGTGAGCTGTAAGCAATTACATAAGTATACTCCAGCTCTTTAATATGTTGAAAATATTGACCAGTAGGTATTTTAAAATGAGGATATAGAAGCTTCTGATGGATATTGCAAGAGTTTAAGAACCCAGACAGCAAAACTGCAGCTGCTGCTGGATACCGTTGGCCCCCGCATGCTTGCCGCCTTTTGTGTGCACGCTGGGACAGCGGGGCACCCAGAAGAGCTGATCACCCTGAAATTTTGTTTCCCTGAAAATAAGCCCTAGTACTTATTTTGGAGCCCCCAAAATATAAGACCGGCTCTTATTTTTTGGGAAACATGGTAGGCTTAAGGTTGGGGCATAATATAGAGATAGTATTAGTGGCACTTGTCAATGAAGTGCCAGGATGTGGGTGTAATGCATCCATCCTGGCCTTCCTTGATCTCTCAGTGATTTTTTATATCGTTGAACACAGTGTCTTTTTTAACTGCTGTCACTAGGAGTGTGAGATGATACAGTGTTGTGGGGTTGTTCTCTTTGCTCCATAGCCACTCCAATTGGTGCTGGATAGAAGAGATGTTGAGTGAAAGCCTCTGTTCTGTAAGTGGTCACAGGCTCAGTACTCTTCCCCTTCCTGTTTAATATACCTACCTGAGGAGGCTAGTTTATTCAGTAATTTGGGATCAAGTATGATCAGAATAGGGATCAGTTCATGGTTAGCCAAGCAATACTTCCAAAGTCTTGTCTCAATACCTGGAGGTTGCTGAGATCTGGATGGGGAGAAACATTCTCAACTCTTGCAAAACCACCACAATGGCTGTGGATAGTTTCTGGGGAATTTCCACCCTTGTGTCTGACCAGGTAGCATTGCTTGAGTAACAGGTCATGGTTAAAGCCAGGAAGATTTGCACACAAATCCAACAATGTGTGACTATTGTACCCATTTGCCTGAGAGGCCCTCCTTAACAATCACTCATGATTTGATCATCTCACCAGAAGACTATTGCAACAAAGTCTACATGAGGTTTTCCTTGAAGACCACCAAGAAGTTGCAGAAATATGAATAGTGATGGGCAGAGTTTGTTATGCCCATGTAATACCTCTATTTTGTGAACTGTTCTAGTTACCAATAATATTCTGGATGCAATTCAAGGTGTTGATTATGGCATAAGACCTAGTTCTGTCTCTTGTAGAGACCTGTTTGAGACCTAGTTGCTGCCGGGGGATGGGGTGAGCTCTTGTCACATGCTCTAGCTCCTGCTGGCTTAACAGTTCAAAAGTGGATGGCCATGAGTAGATAAATGGGTACCACTTCAGTGGGCATCTTAATGGGGACATGAAAGGACCTCAAAATGGAAACCCCCCCCCCCCCCGGCATAGATGATATCACCATTTAATCCGTTCAACCTGGAAGAGCTTTGGCCCTCCTGACACAACTGTAGTAGTAGTAGTCTCTTCTAGTATCTACTTACCCTGTACCATCAGACAGATAGACCTAGAGTTAGATAGCTGGCATGCTTCTGGTCTTGTCAAGTAAGCATTCTTATCTAGCAGGACCCAGGAAAAGGGCATTCTTTGTTACAGTGCTCTATTCCTTCTGGAATAGCATCTTTCAGAAGATTTGTTTGGCTCCCATGCTGTCCATCTTAAATATATGGGTGTGCCCTCAGGTCTTGTGTAAATATATGGGTGTGCCCTCAGGTCTTGTGTTAGTGTGCATGGTGGGCTACTCAAGACTGGGCATGGTGTGGGAAGTTGATTACTTTCATTGTTCCTTTTGGGGTAAAGCTGCTTATTATATCTTTATTTTCCCTAATTTTAATTTTGGAGTCATTTTTGGAACTGAGTTAAGATGTTGAACACATAAGAAAGAAATACATAAAAGGCACAAGGTGGTCAATTGGGCAAGCAGGTTCATGTTTGGATTAGTGGTTCTTAGCTTGGAACTTAATGATGCATAGATACACCTCACCGAAGATGGTGGTGATGACGATGATGATGATGAACATTTCTCCTATCTATGCCATCATCTTCAAAGTCCACTTTGCCCCACAGGATCATGGACTCTGTGCCCTCGCCCTTGCCAGGCTGTTCAGCTGCATCAGATAAAGCAGAGACATCCTGATTGTGAATCTGTGATTGATGTCCTTGGCCTAGAACTTCCCTCTTCCCCCATCCAGGAAACAGGAGGGCTGGAGAGATAGCACTCCGTTTTCTTTCACAGCCCCTGTTTCCTAACTCTAATCACCTTCTGCTGTGGGAAAAGAGATGAGATGCGGCCTTAAAAACAGATCATTGTCCGCCTCCTAGATTAATGCAGAGAAAGCAGTATTGTCTGCTGAATGGATAAACCTTCCTGCCGTCACTCAAAACCTATATTCAACGCTACTTCATTTCTAAGAGGCTTATCTTCTCTGAATAGATCCTTCTAGCTCAAGTAAGAGGCGATGTAATGAAGCGTGTTTTTTTTCTTAAGTGAGAAACCCGCTGGAAAAAAGGGGTGAACTCTTTGCAGCTGTTCGAAAGGCGTTTGCAGACTCTTGAAATACTTGTCATTTATCTGGTCTTGCAGGACATCAAATGAGGGAAGATCAAGTTCAAAATCTGCCCGGGCGGCTTTTGAAGGGCTTCTTCATCTGTTCATTAAATAATGCTTATTAACACGCAGTCTAATGCGGCTCAGCCCTTGCTATGCACGGCAGGTTCGGAGATGAAAATAGCGTCATGTTTGGTTCACTTGCTGGCGGTTATTAATCATTAGCTTTCTCAGATTTTGGAGGTTGAATTCTGAATTGTAGGCACAGAATTGGGCTTTTTGCTCTCTCTCTCTCTCTCTCTTTCTCTCTTTTTTTTTGCAGTGTTAAGATGAATGAATAAACTGAGCAGGTGTTGAGGCTATGAAGCACAAAATATGAATTGGCATGTTGAATTGGCATGAGAATATGTCACAAAGATGCTTATAATTCATCCAGTAGTTGGCCACAAAATGCCCTTTCATAAAAGTTGGACAGGCACATTCTGTTACCACATTTTCCTGAATAAATAACGTCCCATTTCTTTGGGGTTCTAAGGTTGTTTGAATAAGGAATGGGAAATCAATCTTCTTCCATTCCACATCAATGCAGCAGAATTTTGCATGATATTCTTTCTATCAATCTTTGGCAGAGATAATATGGAAAATCTGTATTTCTTGTCCCCTTGCCATTGATTCCTGATTCTAATGCCAGAATTCAGCCACGGAATATGGCGAATTCATAACAATGACCCAATTGCTTGGATTTAGACTGCAGGGGTGTCAAACTGGCGGCCCGCGGGCCGGATGCGTCATGCGCAGGCCATGCCTACCCCAGCTCTGCAAAGGGGAAAAACATCACGATACGTCATGTGATGGCAATGTGACGCCACGAGTTTGACACCCGTGATTTAGAGGAAGCTAGAGTCTATGATAAATAAAAAGTGGTTGATCAGCCAAGACCAGGGATGTGAATTGGCCTAGGTTGATCTTTGGTAAAGCTGGGAAAACCCAGCCTAGGCTGAAAGAGACCAAGATAGATCCTTTCTGCTTAATTCTCTACCTTGGAAAAGATTTCTAGCTTGACAAGTTTTCACTTTCATTTTTCTAACTAAAGTTTTAGAAGGTTTTTCCAGCTCTAGGTACAAATGGAGGTTGTGATGTTGCACAGACATTAACAATCCTAGAAATGATGGGAAAACTTTATTTTTCAGTGTTATCCTAACCAGTGTTTTTTAGCCTTAGGAACTTTAAGAGGGATGGACCTCAGCCACCTGAGTGGGGAATTCTGGGAAATAAAGTCCACGCCTCTGAAAATGGCCAAGGTTGAGAAATACTGTCTTAAATATATAGATGTGCTTACAAGCCTAAAAAGCTATAACAGATATTTCTTATTTAATGCAGCTTAACAATAAATTAAACTTCTACCTCTGAATGCTAGCTGCATTTCATTCAGATTAGCATTTATCCCACCATGAATCTAGCACATGTCCATTGTGGCAAAATACTTAAATTTGCTTCCAGCAGATTCTGTAACAAAATTCTTTTTAATCCTTCATTTGAAAGCCTGGAGATCTTTTACTAGTCAGTGTAGTAGGCCAATAGTCTGCCTTGGGATGGTCCCAGAAGGCCAGGCTCTTAACATTTATATCAAACGAGGTCAATCCAAGCCAGAGATTTTATGTTGTGTGCCAGAAACTAAGACACATTTGTTACATTCTCAATCATGTCTCTGTTTAATTGTGTGACTCCACACCACAGTCCCAGATTGCATGCTAGGCTAGTCTGGTCTCGGATCCAAACATTGATGGTAAATCACTTCCAAATCCCTGATAGGAATGGGTTTGATAAAGAAAATAGAATTTTAAAAAGTGGGGGAAAAACAAATAGAAATTTAACACTTGGATTGACTGACAGAAAGGTAGAAGAAAACATGGTTGGCACAATAATATAAAATAGGCTTTAAGAAAGTACCTTTCTTTAGCGAATGGGAGATGGAAAATTGTAATTGAACAACTTGGACATCTGAACAGAAGTCATATTTGTCTAGAATGGCCATCCTGATTTGGTAAGAAGACTTTTTTTCATCTAGATAGTTTCAGAAGATCAAGCAGAATAGAGGAGGAAAGGAAAGAACGGATGGCCATATAACCATTCATCAATATTTCATCATAAGAGGCATCCCAATTATGCATACTACTCAAATAATTATTTCACACCAAATATAAAAATAAAAATGTCCAATCTCAATAGGTATTGGACTACTACACCCAGAATGTCTACCCACTGTAGCCAAATATGTCAAATGGGGAAAGTCAATTGTCAATGGCTCAGGATTACCTGGGGCTATTAGGACTAAGTAAAATTTACATATGAAACAAAAAAGGTAAGATGTTCTGAAAATGCAAATGTAACGTGGAATGTTTCTGTTTCAAGTTCCTAGTTCAACCCGACGCTCAGGCAGGAAACCATATACCATTTCAGACCAATGGTTGTCGAACTCCTAGTGTTGGAGCATTCACAACTTCTGGAGGCAAGTCATTCCACTGATTAATTGTTATAACTTTCTCCTTAGTTCTAGGTTGCTTCTCTCCTTGATTAGTTTCCACCCATTGCTTCTTATCCTGCCTTCGGGTGCCTTGGAGAATAGCTTGACTCCCTCTTCTTTGTGGCAGCCCCTGAGATATTGCAACACTGCTATCATGTCACCCCTAGTCCTTCTTTTCATCAAACTAGACATACCCAATTCCTGAAACTGTTCTTCATATGTTTTAGCCTCCAGTCCCCACATTTGCCTCTTTATTTTTCAGTCATTTATTCCACAATTTTATTATGGTATTACTATTACGTGCCTTTGAATCAGTCTTGGGTCTTGATGACTACCTCAACAAGTCCCTGCAGTTTTCTTGGCAAGATTTTGGAAGTAGTGGCCATTGCTTCCTTCCTATCTACAGCTGAGTGACTGGCTCAAGGTCGCTCAGCTGGGTTTCTGTCTGAGTCAGAACTAGAATTCACAGAGATGTTTTCATATTTCTGCCAAACTTTGGATATCCTTAACTCTGCAAATATTTTCCTCTTTGTGTACGCAGTGAGGTGGATTGGGATTTCTTTAGTCATATAAATATGCATATTTGGGGAATGTATCCTTCATTCTGTTTATTCCTCAGCTGTATTTATATATCATAATTAACCAGGATAATTAAAGACCAAGCATTTGCATTTATACAACAAGCAAGCTTTGGCTAGTTTAATATTAACTCATTTGAAGTTTTATACAAACCATATAATGTTTGTCCTTGGAAATTATGTTAGTTTAGAAACTAAAATTATGTGAGTTGTGCCAACTGGGGCATTTTGTAATGTGTTCATGAGTTCATAAAATACCCTTGAATCTATCAGATTATTTTTCTATTTCAGGCAAATTCAGTAACTTCCCAAATGACTACATTTTAAGTAGTTTCAACATTTTCAGATTACTTATAAATTGCATATTGTATGTAGACAGATATTTAAGATATTCTCAAACTTTAAATAAATCTTGGTTCACATACTGTAATATGGTAAGATAGTAGCTATGTCCCATTGTAGCCTTGTCCTGCACAAATTTAGCAAATCAGTATAAATTTGATTAAGGAATTTAGTCATAAATGTATCTTTCCATCTTTTACACCAAAGAATACCGAATTTTTTTCTTCCCTTTCCAAGATATGCAATAAAATACCACTCATGGTGTTTTGCATTTGCTTGTTTTCTTCTTCTGGAGTTAAACATATGACTCCATTATCTCTTGTCTAAGAAAAGAAGAGATTTTGTTGAAGTGTCTTATTGCAGAAAAAAACGAAAGACTATAACATTAGGATAAATCTTCACATGAAAGCCAATAGGTTGCATGTGGAAAACAGCTGATGAAGGTCAACTATTCATGCCTTAAACTCTGACTTACTTATCAATTTTACCAACTATATTCACATAACAAAGCTAGTTTGGTGTGGTGATTAAGGTACCAAGCTAGAAACCAAGACCATGAATTCTAGTCCTAGGCGCAAAGCAGTCTGGGTGATTGTAGGCCAGTCACTCTCTTTCAGCCCTAGGAAGGAGACAATGGCAAGCCACTTCCGGAAACCTTACCAAGAAAGCTGCAGGAACTTGTTCAGGTAGATACCAGTAGTTAAAAACAGACTCAAAGCCCTCCCTCCCCTGGCAAAAAACAAAACAAAACAAAACAAAAAAACTCATATAAAAAACTGACATACAGAGGGAGAAATCTTAAATAGTGAGAATTACCTAATTTTAAAATTCTGATGCTTTGAGTTTTAATAAAGGTTTCAGGTTCAGTGTGTTATTCTTACTCAGAACTGTTCTCATCTGGAGCTTCTTAACTGGATACTTGCCTTAGGTTTGTGGTTGTTTCTTGCTACCTAAGATTTCCTCTTCAGTGTGTTTCAGTCACTGAAAATCCTTGCTATTCTTAATCTGAGATGAATGCATGATGAGTGCAAAATGTGTTTGGATAGTCTACTCGGAGCCTTTAGTTTGTTAATGAGACAGTTACCGTTTCAAATAGCTGTAACCGTAACTCTTGCATAAGGTTGCCTGTATTGTAGAACAGTTGTCACATCCAGTTATCACTATGTTTGAAACCAACAACTGATCAGAAATGGCAGCTATTCCATGACACATAAAGAGAAGTCTATAAAGAGAATAATGGTGCTTTGTAATTTCCCAGTAACAAGCACTTAACGAAAGTTTAAGTTCTTCATATACATTTTAACCTTATAATCCTTCTAAGAATCCCCAAGGTAGACCAATCTGGACTTTTGAAGGATGTGACTGAAGTAATGAAACCATCACCATTTATTAGCTATTGATGCAATTTAGAAGTTAAGGGTTTGCATTCATGCACATGCCAGGTAGAGGTCAGTCGCCACCCTAAACCATAGAGCAGGAGTTGGTAGCAGGGGTGTCTGTGTGGGGAGGTCCAAATTGGCAAGATGGAGATCAGATGGGTTAGGGTTAGGGTTAGGGTTAGGATTAGGGTTAGGGTTCAAAAGGGATGAGATTTTTTGTTGCAGGGCTTTCTGCCATCCTTCTGATTTTGACACACAGTCCTCTAGATACCACAGAGATATAGTCCTATGTCCCATATGAATCTTGGATTCTCTTTTTGGGCATTCCAGATGCCTTGGAGATTTCCCTATAAGAACACAAGTAATTTTCCATAACTTAAAAATAATAATGAATAATAGAGTTGGAAGGGACCTTGGAGGTCTTCTAGTCCAACGCCCTGCTCAGGTAGGAGACCCTATACCATTTCAGACAAATTGTTGTCCAATCTCTTCTTAAAAGCCTTGATCGTTGAAGCACCCACAATTTCTGGAGGCAAGTTGTTCCGCTGATTAATTGTTCTGTGAGGAAATTTCTCCTTAGTTCTAGGTTGGTTCTGTGCTTGATTAGTTTCCATACATATCCTGCTTTGGAGAATAGGTTGATTGGAATTACCTAATACAAGTAAAAAGTAAAACGAAGCAAAGACACATACACACACACACATCTATTCTTCAAGACCCTTTCCTCAATTTCTTGATCTCACTTTGATGTTCATCATATCAGAGACTTTGGCTCTTGAATCAAAATAAGTAAACAAAAAGGTCTCTAATCCAGGGCTAAAAGAGAAAACCTTCCTTAGCAAAGCCAAAAGGTAGGAAACAATTAAAAGCTGATCTTTGGGTACCTTAAACTAGCCTTTAGTTGCTTAGATGAAACTGCCCCATTGCTAGCATGAAAACAATAATCCCCAATTCCAGTTGCTCCTTGTACATGGAATGGAAGAATGTCATTTTCTTTTTCACATCAGGCAGAGCAACCTTGTGCTCATTATAGAAGGGAAAACATACCTTTAGGGTGTGAGTAGATAAATAAATAGAAAGCAGACAGACTGTCAATGCAGTTTTTATGGCAAAGTCCATCTGCAGTTAGGGTGCTTATGGGAGAGAAGCAGTGTCAAAAGTCAGCATGGTGGCTGCAACCATCTCATCTTTTTTATATTATAAAGAAACGGGATATTGATCGCATCACGGTGCCAAGCATTTTGACTTATTTTTCCACCATCCTAAAGACATTCTTTTTCTGAAGCTTTTTAATTTTGGTGTGACAGCCTGATTCTACTGGTACTGATGGGGGATGAGGGGATCACATTTAATGGTGAGCTCTATTGCTCTAAATATCCTGGAACAGATTGATTCAGGTAGATTAGGGGTGTCAAACTTGATTTCATTAAGGGCCACATCAGGGTTTTGTTTGTCCTCGGTGGGCCAGGGTGGGCATGCCCAGCTTGACATCACTCGTGTCAGGGGTGCCTGTGGTGGCCTGAGCGCTCTGCCAGCGAAAAGGGGTTCCCGAGCTCCGTTTTCAGCTGCATCGGCCTCCTGCAATCCTCTGCCAGCAAAAACAGAACTCAGGAGGAACGTTTTCACTGACAGAGGCACCACGGGCTGGTCCTTTGCTGTTTTCAGGGCAGCCCCGTGGGCCAAATCTAAGCACCCCACGGGCCGGATCTGCCCCCCCCCCCGGG
>JANHFL010001128.1:141625-155420 GCA_032468155.1 Oxyrhabdium leporinum | reverse complement strand
AGAAATCCAGGAAACAAGGGAAACAATTGGGAGTTTAGAAGACAAGACAGAACAGATTTTGCAACAAATAGAACAAGGAGAAAAAATGAGAATATAAAGATGGATAAAATAAAGTTGGGAGAATATGTATTAGGAGAAAGAAAAATAAACTTGAATAAAATGTACGATATTTTTGGGGAAAAGATAGAAAACTTGGCAGACTCAGGGTGGAGTGGCAACAGAAAATTGTGCAGACGGAAACAATGGTTGGGTTAAAAATGAAAGACATAGATAAAGATACAGGGGAGGAGTATGGAAGACAAGTTAAAAAGAGAAGAAGGGAAACCAGTCAAAATTTCTGCTATAGGTATGCCAGAACCAGTCCAAACTGGCTAGATTTCACCTCTGATGCTAGATGAGGTACACCTTTGAAGGTAGTAGGAACTACCATAACTCTGTCTCATACAATCAGGGTTGGATTGTAAAGACCTAAAGAGTTTCTGGTAGAAAAGATTTGAGATTTCCAGCCTCCTATATCCATAATAATGTGAACCATTTTTAGAATTCTATTGATATAAGCAGACTTAGACATGGAATTGCCAATGTATATTGTTTTTCTGGGTTTGAAATCGAGTTTGATTATGTAGATAGCATGATTGTTAGAAGATGGGAAGAGGAGAAAAAGAAAAGACTCTAACATTATGAACTTTTATACAAATACAATCACATTGCAGAAAAAAAAGTACAAGGAAATATTCCCAGCTGATTAAATTAATTACCTGGAGAATTATTTAAATTCACCAATGGAACAATTCATTGCAACATATAATCTAATGTAGCAAAATCAAATATTATAACAATGTAATATGTGAAGCATTGCTGTATTTTATGTGAGCATTCACAGAAATGACAGTAATTCAAGTTCTCTTTAGACATTCAAAGATGGATAACCACCAGTATTCATCAAGAAACTCTGTAAAAGTGGTTATTGCTTTGGATTAACCTGTTACATGGAGGTGCAAATTTCATGATACAGGATTATGTTCTCATTAAGGATGATAATTGAAAGAATGATTCATGCCAAACTGAAACAGGACATGACATTGAAAGACAAAAAGGACAAGTACAAAAATGGAAAGAAGGACACACAATTAAGGCAGAATATCAGCAGATAGCCAGAATCTGCAAAGACAAAGTCAGGAAAGCAAAGGCTCAGAATGAACAAAGAGTTGCAACAAAAGTGACAGATAATAAAAAAAGGTTTCTTCCAACATGTAAATAACAAGAAAAAAATATCAAGGAAACAGTCATTCTGCTAAAGAGAGAAGATAGCAAAGAAGTAATAGGCAGCAGAGAAAAGGCAGAGCTGCTTAACTCATTCTTTGCATTGGTCTTCATGCAAAAAGAAACAATAGTCCAACCTACCAAAAACATAACTGTAAAAGATTGTCAAGAGTTTGCAGCACATCCGACCAGCACGCAATTAAATAATTCTGCAGGATTCATCTACAAAAGAAACTTATTTATATATAAGCAGAAATCAGCATACAAAATCAGGAACACAGAAGCAATATTCATAGAAGCAAATCATTACAGAGTAGAGAGATAACAGAGGCAAGTGTTACAGAGGCAAAGATCCAAGGACAAACCAACTCTTATATACAGTTCAGCAAGTCTAAGCAATGCCCAGACTCTAAACTGTCTCTTATGGCCCCATACAAACAAATACTATGTTTCAGTTTCCAAACAATTTCCATTGGCTGACCTGTTGCCATATCTGTTCAAACAGTCACCATTGGCTGACCTTTGCCATATCTATTCAAACAGTCCTCATTGGCTGACCTGTTGCCATGTTTATTCAAACAGTCCCCATGGGCTGATCTGTTGCCATGTCTATTCCAGCTCATAATTACTTATATACTGACAGACAGACTAGAAATAAAAGTTAAAATAAGAAAAAAAATAGTAAGAACATCTGTCTGATCTTGATGAACACAAATCACCAGGATCTGATGGATTACATCCCAGAGTTCTAAAGGAGCTGGCATATGTCATCTCAGAACCACTGTACCACATCTTTCAAAAATCCTGGAGCACTGGGAAACTACCAGAGGACTGGAAAAGAGCTGATGTGATTCCCATCTTCAAAAAAAAAAGGGGGGGGGGAAACAGACCCAGGAAACTACAGACCAATCAGCCTAACATCAATACACCGGAAGATACTGGAAAAGATAATAAAAAACAAATCTGCCAATATCTAGAAATGAGTAAAGTAATAACTAGCAGTCAGCATGGGTTTGTTAAAAACAGATCATGCCAAACCTATCTTATTTCATTCTTCAACAGTGACTAAATTAGAAGACCACAAAATACTGTGGACATAATATACTTAGGCTTCAGCAAGGCATTCAACAAAGTAGACCACAAAGTACTTCTTGGTAAGCTAGAAAAAAGTGGGATAGATAGCATCACCACCAGATGGATTTGTAACTGGCTGACAAACCATGCTCAATGAGTAGTCCTTAATGGTACTACATTTACATGGAGGGAAGTAAGCAGTGGGGTACCACAACGTTCCATCTTAGGCCTACAGAAAATAAATAGATGGACAAAATAACACAATATATGGAAGAAGACAATCTACCCAAAGACCCAGAAAATGTTAAAAATATATTAATGGAAAAGTAACAATGTGTGAGCTAACAGAAGTGATAAAAAGACAGAAAAATGATAAAACACCAGGCCCAGATGGGCTACCAGCAGAATTCTATAATGTTTTTCAGATATGCTAAGCACACCACTGAAAGAAGTCTGTAACGAGCTTCTATCAGAAGCCAAATTACCAAATACATGGATAGAAGCGAATATTACAATAATATCAAAAGAGGATGTAGATCTGACACAGATAAAAAAATATAGACCAATATCCTTATTAAATGTGGATTACAAAATCTTCACCTCAATAATAGCAGAGACTGAATTTTTTTTTTGACTTGAATTTATTCACCCAGACCAAAATGGTTTTTTACCAAAAAGACAAATAAAACACAATTTAAGGATTATTTTGGACGCATTAGAATACTATGAAACACATCCAGGGAAACAAATGGCACTAATCTTCTTAGATGCCCAGAAGGCTTTTGATAATGTAAATTTGCAATTTATGATGCACCAATTAAACTGTATGGACTTTGGAAAAGAATTTATGAATGTAATTAAGATGATATATCACAAACAAACAACTAAAGTAATTGTAAACAGGCTGTCAGCCTTGGAAGCCATATTTGTAGAAGGCCTCTGCAGCTGCCACATTTTAGTGCCTGGGAAATTGGAAGGGGGGATATTCACATGTAGCAGGGGAGTATAGACACAACAACATTCTTCCCCAGAGAGTCAAGGACATATCAACTTGCACCTGGAAGAGGAATGCCAGAAGGAAGGCATCTGTTTGATCTGGAAATGGATTGGGCCATGTGATCATTGGGAATGGCCGGGAGGTGGACCTTTGAATTTCTTTGGGGGAAGGAAAAACCTGGGGCTTCAGATTCAGGTTTTTCCCAGATGTGCCAACATGGTTTCTCTAATAAATACTTACTTGGATAACTTGGTTTCTGAGTACTGAATGGAAGAGGGGGACTTTGCTGGAACCCTGGCAGCAAATATGGCTCCCAAGGCTGACACTTATGACATCTTGTAGCAACACGTTCCACGGGTTAATTCAGTGTTTCCCAGACTTGGCAATTTTAAGGTGGGTGAACTTAACTCCCAGAATCCCCCAGTCTGAATGATTTAAGATAGGTGCACTTAATTGTAGGCTGGGGAATTTTGGAAGTCCATCCATCTTAAAGCAGGCTGGCTCAGGAATTCTGGGAGTGGAAGTCGATCCCTCAAAACATGCTGGCTGGGGAATTCTGGGAGATGAAGTCCATCCATCTTAAAGCAGGCTGGCTGGAGAATTCTGAGAGTTGGTCTATCCATCTTAAAGTTGTCTGGGGAATTCTGGGAGTTGAAGTCCACCCATCTTAAAAGCATGCTGGCTAGGGAATTCTGGGAGTGGAAGTCCATCCATCTTAAAGCCTGCTGGCTGGGGAATTCTGGGAGATGAAGTCCATCCCTCAAAACATGCTGGCTGGGGGATTCTGGGAGTTGAAGTCCACGAATCCTAAAACATGCTGACTGAGGAATTCTGGGAGTTGAAGCCCTACCCCATCATGATGTTCACTACCCCCTGACCCTCTTCCCTTCTGCCCTCACTTTCAACTCACGCCGGCCGAGAGGGACCAAGATCCAGACCACTAAGGGTGGACTTTGTCTGACCACAATGCCCACAAACCTCTTCCGGCTCAGACCTCTGGGATTTGGGACTGTTTGGTCCAACATGGTGCCGCATCTGACTCCATCCCAATCAAGAGCAGGCAAGGATGACAGGATTGGACAAATTACAGGGAGGCTTGATAGCCCAAGGCAGTGTTTTCTCAAACTTGGCAATTTGACAACGTGCGGACTTCAACTTCCAGAATTCCCCAGCCAGCAAAACTAAAAGTGTTATAAATATGGTCTGGTTGTTGTGTGCCCAAAATGTGGCCTTGGGGAAGGGGGTGACAGCTGGAATTTCAACATAAAGGCATGTGGACTTCAACTCCCAGCATTCCTCAGCCAGCAAAGCAAAGAATTCTGGGAGTTGAAGTCCACACGCCTTCAAGTTGCCAACAACGGCCGTTTGTTCCTACAAAATGAGGACCTGCAGGTTGGCATACACGCCCCGATGACAGTTAGTCCTCGAGTTATGACTACAACTGAGCCCCAAATTGTGGCCATGAGTCATACTTGTTGCGAAGCGGGTGACCACATGACCACGCCCAATTTTTTTGTTTCAGTGGCCATTAAGCAAGCACCCCGGTCGCTAAGAGAATGCTGTGCTTGTTAAAGGAGCCCATTGTTTGCAATGGGCGGATTTTGCAGGAAACCGGTAAAATAAAGTTTGTAAATTGCAACCACGGGACAACGTCCTGACTGAGGGTTTTTTTTAAAGTTCTTTTAATTGGTTTTAAACGGGGTTTTAAAAAAGTTTTAAATAATTTTTATCTATGTTCGTTTGAATTGCAGTTGTGAACCGGCCCGAGTCCTTGGAATGGGGCGGTATATAAATTCAAATAATAAATAAATAAATAAATAAATTTTCCCATAGTTCTGCAAGAAATATGAAGATGGTTCATGTGAGCCTAAACCTCATGTCCATACTTCCATGGCATAGGATAACTGTGGTTTCCTATCACTTAGATACCGAAGCTTTATATCTATCTTCAATCAAAGGGGGTGGGCGGGAAATGCTCTTTCTGCCTTTAAATTGTCTTCTAGCAACAGGTTGAGCAGGTACCATCATTGTGTAATATCAGTGGCCAATAACTTTTATGCTGGTCCTTGTAATAAGCATTAGGATGTTGATGTGCTTGATGTAGATCAGGGGTGTCAAACTCAATTTTATTGAGGGCTGCATCAGGGCTGTGGTTGACCTGGGGAGGCCGGGCAGGCATGGGCGACTGGGTGGGTGTGGCCAAGTGGGGGGCCATGGCTAGTTTGATGCCACTCCCCAAACTGTTGGCATATTTCCTCTTCGCATTGGGTAGACTGGTCCGAAGCCAGGCTGGCCTGATCTTTCCTCTTCACATTGGGTAGATCAGGATGGCCTCGTGGGCTGGATCCGGCCTGCGGGCCTTGAGTTTGACACCCCTGATGTAGATAAAAGATGAAGCCTAACCAGATGTCTTCCTGAATTATAGAAAGAATCCATCATACACAAAACTTTGCAATTCATCTTCTGAAGATCCTTCTTTTTCTTCTTCCTTGTACAATGCAAGATTATTCAGTGTCTATTACAGGTAGCCCTTGATTTATGACTGTCATGGAGCCTGCCCATTATGGTAGTAATTCATGATGTTTATAAAGCAAGTCACCCATGTGACCGACTCCATTTTATGACTGTTTTGAATGTGGCGTTTGTTAAGCAGGCCAATTGTTCACTATGAGCTGGTTTTGTCAATACTGCTTTTCGGGAAAAATGTCGTAAAATGCGACCATGTGACCACAGAATGTTGCAAACATCGCTTGGTGACCATAGGGTTGCCTACTGGAACTTCAGAACCAGGTTGTAAGTATATTGAGGAGGTCCATTGTAACTGACTGGTCATTAAGTGACCGATCGTAAGCCAAGTCATGTTGCTAAACTGCATCTTCCACCATCCTCACTCCTGATCAGGCTGGCCAGGGCTGGTGGGAATCTTAGTTCAGCTCAGTAACTGGAGGTTGCCCATTCTAAAGCATTTTGAAATACCTGCATTTTAAACAAACCTGGGCAGAATTTTCTGCTGTGATTCAGCCGAGTTTGCTTAGTGCTATCATGCTTCGGGGTTTAAGAGGAAGGCTCTGCATTTTGAATGTGTGTGTGTGTGTGTGAAAGAGTGCGTGTATGTATGCACATAAACTTCCATTATGCGCCATCCTGTCCAACCCAGCTTGTCAGTGTACAATTATGGGTTTTGCTTGGTTTATTTGGCTTGGCCTGCTCTCAGCTTTCCAGCAAGGGACTCTATTTGTAAGAGTGGATCAGTAATGATAACAACAGTTGACATGTGTCTGAAATATTGGGTGGATAAGGGAGGGCTTTTTTTTTCACCCACACCCCTCTTCTGAATATCTGAATTTTAGAAGCCCACTTGCCAACTTGTCATTCTATAGAGAGATCCATGATTATTAAGACCTCATTGTTTGAATGTTTTCACAGCAATTGTTGCAATAAAACAGATTACAGGAAGTAGAGAAAGACCAGGCTGCCCATTTTCCCTCCTCAGATTAAGGCATCGTTGCTGTCTTACTTCTAGTCAATGTTTTCAAAATATCTGATAATTGTAGTACTGTTCCCCTCCCCAATTATAACTACAGTCATTCTTCAGTATTTAAGCTTGAACTATTATTTTCTTTTTGGTCTTTTAAAGAAGTTGTTATAAAGGAATAAACAGAGAATAACAATTTAAAGTTTATCATACCCAATAAAATAAATATGAACTATTAGCACTATGAGAAACAGCAGTTTGATTAAACTATCTCAGCAATTCTTTAGAAAAGAAATGTCACAATTTACCTTTCAAAAAAAAAAAGGATTGGTTCTATTCCCTTTTCAAATTAACCAGAAAAGGGCATCCTAATATATTAGGCCCTAATGAAAAAAACCACTAGATTTCTTCTGAATTTGAAACACAAACTTTGCTTGAATATCTTCTTTGTGGCAGCCCCTGAGATATGGGAACACTGCTATCATATCCCCCCCTAGTCCTTCTTTTCATTAAACTAGACATACCCAATTCCAGCAACTGTTTTTTATATGTTTTAGCCTCTAGTCCCTTAATCATCTTTGTTGCTCTTCTCTGCACTCTTTCTAGAGTCTCACCATCTTTTTTACATCATGGCGACCAAAACTGGGTGCAGTATTCCAAGGCATTATAAAGTGGTATTAGCACTTCACGTGATCTTGATTCTAGCCCTCTGTTAATGCAGCCTAGAATTGTGTTGGCTTTTTTGGCAGCTGCAGCACACTGCTGACTCATATTTAAGTGATCATCCACTAGGACTCCAAGATCCTTCTCACAGTTACTACTATTGAGCCAGGTACCACATATACCGTGCCTGTGCATTTTGCTGTTCTTGCCTAAATGTGGAACCTTACCTTTTTCACCATTGAATTTCATTAGTGCCCAATGTTCAAGCCTGTCAAGATCCTTCTGTATCGTAAGCCTATCTTCTGGATTGTTGGCTATTCCTGCCAGCTTGGTGTCATCTTCAAATTTGTTGAGTTCCCCATCTATCCCCTCTAAATCCTTGATGAAGATGTTGAAGAGTACTGGGAATCGAAATCCTTCCATCTTCCACCATTCAGTCAGAACTGAAGAAGGTTCTTGGCTGAAAAGCAAAACAAGGAAAAACAAGGTCCAGTTATCCTTGGAAAGAAAAAAAAGGCACCTTTGGGACAGCCATGTCCTAGATGATTGAGAATCTGCATAGACATGTACATTCCTTATTTGTTGATGGAAGCTATCACTGGCTAACTGCTATAGACAAAACTTTTCTACTAGTTTTCTACAAGTTTCCACAAGAAATATAATGACAAAGTTTTTTAAGCCCTATAGAAAGTTTCTCAATTGATGCAATGGCTGCATACTGAGGACAAAGCACCTTTGGAATCAATATACATGTCTGACTTTTTAACTTAATGGTTGAGCTAACACACTTTGGAAGAATAGACCAGATCTTTGATTCCTCCAAAGTTAAGTCCTTACACATTAACACTTTTCTTTAACCAGCCCAGCGAGATGCCTCTCTTCTGCATAGGTACTAGGCAAAATGCAATGATGTAGTTCAGGAAAACAGTGAAATTGGCCCCTTTCCTCCTTGGCTGTAGCCTGTACAATCTCCAAAGAATTGTTTGAAATGATTATTCTTCCATTATGATGTTATTGCCTCAAATAGGAGTGGTACCTAGAGTGAAAATAATCTTTTTCTCTTTTCCTCTTGGAAAATTTTGGCTGTGGTGCCAAGCACACAACAGAAACAACTGCGGCCAGAAAAAAAAAGTTGGTTACAGTACTCCAGTGTTTAACTGCTAAATATTTCTCTCTCTCTCTCTCTCTCTCTCTCTCTCTCTTTTTAAAAAAAATCTAATATTTTACCTTTGGAAGGATTTCAATGCATTTGGGGTCCAGAGTGACTTAATCATTGTATGTTTTCCTGCTCCCCTCTGGGAATGCTTTACAATGGCTGCATTATATAAGCTGTTGCCATTTCTAACCCTAATTGGCCAAAGCATGCTTCTATAATACAATACTGCCAGTTGTACAATGATCTATTTTTGGCAAAAGATTTAGCATCCATCCATATATAAATACAGATGTTTAGCTAAAGATAACAAGTCTCTTAAGTGGCCTTGAAAACTACTTTTAGAGTTATGGTAGCTTTCGAGGAACAAGGGAATTCTGAAAAGCTTCCCAGGAGAACTTTTTGATTTAGAAAAAAAAAATGAAAATTGGGGATGGGAGGAGGTGGTGATGAGGTTGGGGCAGTTCATAACAAGCTACTGTCAGACAAATATTAAATACACTGAAGTTGGTGAAAGTTTCTTTGAGTAAACTATGGAGCCAGAGGCAAAGTGAAAACATCTTAAAAAGCAAGCCTAGCTCTTTTAAAAAGTAACACATTGTCTGACACAATGCCAAATCCAATTGATTTAAAACAGGGCACTGAATTTGATCACAACATAATCTGGTAGGAGAACCTTGGTAAGCAGAGCTCTGGACCATATGTTCTTGTTTATGAGTGACCTGGAAGGCCAATAAACAAAGAATTACAATAATCAAAACAGGAAGGTGCAGGTAGGTTTGTGAACACAGCTGCTTAAACTAAAAAAGACAAAATGGCTGACTTTCTAGGTTTCTTTTTTTTAATGAGAAATGTGATCATCTCAGAAAACACACATAGCTGAGGTAGGTCTCCTTGGTTATTTTTAAACTTAGCTTTATGTCTCAAAGGTATGAGATGTGAACATGCCTGGGTCTAAGAAAGAGCTAGAACAATTACTTTCCCGAACCTGGTGCTCTTCAAATATGTTGTAGGACAACAACTCCCAGAATTCCAGGCTACATTCTAGGCCTTTCCATAATGGGAAATGTTGTACTACTCCAGTGTTTCTCAACCTTGGCAACTTTAAGATATGCGGGCTTCAACTCCTAGAATTCTCTAGCGAGTGTGTTGAAGTCCACACATCTTAAAGTTGTCAAGGTTGAGAAACATTGCATAGGAACGGAACGTTTCATGACATTGCATTTCAATATAGGATTTTGAGTGGTTTTGCCTACTGGCACAAGAAAAACAGGAAGTTAACTTTGGTAGAGCATCCTGAAGTCTGGGAACACCTAGACCTGTGGTGACGCAGTGGTTAGAGTGCAGTACTGCAGGCTACTTCTGCTGCCTGCTGGCTGCCTGCAATTTGGCAGTTCAGATCTCACCAGGCTAAAGCTTGATTCAGCCTTTCATCCTTCCGAAGTGGGTAAAATGAGGACCCAGATTGTTGGGGACAATATGCTGCCTCTGTAAACTTCTTAGAGAGGGCTGTAAAACACTATGAAGCGGTATATAAGTCTAAGTGCTATTGCTATTGCTAGTCCCCAAAAAGATGCTCTCAAATAATCTCTTTCAAGTCAGGGTTTAGGTCCTGTTGATTTCATGGGTTCATCCGTGCAAAGTTCCTGGGTGTAATATGGAACTATTTTGCCATTCCACTTTCTTCTGGGATTCCCAAAGGTGCTTTTTCAAGAGGCAACTGGACTTTCTGTTTTTTTTCGTTAAAGACATTTTGCTTCTCACCCAAGAAGCTTCTTCAGAGCCAAAGAAGCTTCTTGGATGAGAAGCAAAATGTCTTCTAAAAAACCAAACCAAACCAGAAAGTCCAGTTGCCTCTTGAAAAGGCATCTTTGGGACAACCATGACCTGGATGACTGAGAATATCCATAGACATTTCTTCTGGGATGTTTTTGAACTTCTTGGCAGTCTCCATTTCTGATATAACCAAGCTCAACTTGTTTAACTTTCAAGCCCAGATAAGATCAACTAGATGTTGCCACCTGCTGAGCCCAACACTACCAGGACCAAGAAAAGTCATTTTCCAGATCCTGGAATACAAACAGCTTTGTAACAGAAAATATAGACTTTCAAACATGTGTCATGTCATGTGGAACATTATGGGGGTGACTATGTTATTAATATAAATATAAAACAAAAGCTACTTGGTTTTTTTTTAATGGCATGAAACTACAGGGGGATAGAGGGGAAGATACAGCTGAGATAATAAGGAATAAAACCTGGTGTTACTCTTTTCTACTGTTGAAAGTAGAATTATGATACCTAGCCAGTAGATGTGCTTTGCTTTTCCTTTCTCTGAAGGGTTGGGAATTCGAAATGGAGAAACAGAAGATGCAAAGTGTTAAAGATTCTTTTTTCTTTCCCATCATGCTCTAAAATCCATTCTGGGACAGTTTTCATTTTTTTAAACTTTTTTTAAAAAAAATAATATTGATTGGAATGTGCATTAAATTCATATTTGATAGGCCATTTACCCTTTTTTACACAGGATCCTTGTTCAGTGACCGCTCTTTCAGTGACCATTCAAAGTTATGTTGACACTGAACGAAGGGGACTTACACAGATCCTTGTAGTTGTGTGGCCCTGTTGCAGCATCCACAGTCATTGCTGGCTTCCTGCAAGTGAAGCAATGGGGAAGCGAGCAGGAGGTCGCAAATAGTGATTACGTGACCACGGGACATTGCAACCAGGCAGGATTTGACTAACAACCATGACTGGAGCTGCCAGAAGTGCTGTTATAACTCAATATGGTCGCACGACGTCACAGATTACAACTGCATCATTTAGCGAAGGAGTTGCCAGTCCCAATTTACCAATGGGAAATGAAGACTCAGGCTATCTAGGCACTATTTTAAAGATGTATGAATGATCCTGTTTTTTGTTCATACTTGGTTGTTGGCAGCAGAATGCACAGGTTATCACCAGTGAGAAAATTGATTTGAATGGCAGCCCCTGGTGACATCTCTTTGGGGGGTTAGAGATCTCAAATGGCTCCATGAGAATCATATAAATGAGACTAGTTTAAACAAACGAATAAACATTCCTTGGGTTTTTTTTGTCATAGGGGTACAATGATCACCTCTCTTCTTTTGTATGTTGTTACAGAGCAGTAAGGATAGTTGAGATGTGCAGCAGTTGCCACTTAAAGTTACAAATGCTACAAGATCAGTTTCAGGAATATGGAACTTGATTCCCCAATCACTCATAGTTTAGCCAGACATGTCTATCAGTTCAGCTTATTTTGTTTATCTAGTGAGTGCTTTCATGCTTCGTTTAAAGGGTATAGTTTTTGTGTCATTATTTGTATCTTTTATTTCAAAGGCGTATAAATTGCTTTTATTGTAAGCCTCTAGGAAGGTGCAAAATGATCAAATGATAAGCTATGGCACTCAAGTAATACCATCTACCCTGTGTTGCTCTGTAGTCTGGCTTTGCATTTTCATTCTGTATAATTTTAATTCTTTTGAAGCCATCTGTCCAAAGCAGCCTATAATAACTAAACAAAATAAAATAAGCAAATCCTCTTGCTTTACCTTTAAGCAAACATGGATAGCATTGCTTTGGTCTACAGACTGTATATGTTAGCCTGATCAAGTTTACTTGTTCTGCTTCATATCAGCATAATGAAACAGCACTGATAACTACCGCCATTCACTACAGTGTAACCATATCTGTTCATTAGTTCTGGTTTATGGATTGAACACCTGGGAGCTCCAAATTGAAGTCTAGTTTGCAGAAGCATTGGGGCAAATCTTGATCTTACCACCACTACTGGAATCAATTTCTTTGAGTACAAGATAGGAAGAACACTTACAAGGCAGTGTTTTATTTCAGTTTAATGTAATCACTCTAACACGAATAGATGCAAAGGATATGATTATACAGTTTAATCGTTAAGAGGCACAGGATTTAGTTGTAACTGGATAGAGTTGAGAACTTTCAGTGTTGTTCTTTGGAGAAGAACAATAAACTTCTTGTCCTATTTCCTGATTATTAGATCTTCTTAGGCAGAATGTCCTAAAATGGTATGATGACCCTGGTTGCCCCAAAAGTGCTTTTTCAGGAGGCAACTGGACTTTCCTGTTTTTTCTTTGAAGACGTTTCACTTCTCATCCAAGAAGCTTCTTCAGCTCTGACAGGATAGCGGGGAATGGAAGGATTTATATTCCTTGCAGACAGATGGTCATTTGCATCCTTTTAGAGAGACAGTGAAGCACTTGGAGGTTTATCTGTGTCCTCAGAGTCACCTGAGTAGTACTCCTGGTTCTTGTAGTCTACAGTTGTTTCTTTCTGGAAATCCATTCCTACTCCCACACCATTCAACGGGTGTTCATCCCAAACTGTATAGCTAAAAGTCTGTAGAGATTCTCAGTCATCCAGCTTCTTCAGCTCTGACAAGATAGTGGGTAATGGAAGGATTTATATATTCCTTGCAGACAGCCGGTCATTTGCATCCTTGTTGTTGAAGCACTTGGAGAAAAACTGGAGAGAATCTCTACAGATTTTTAGATGCTCCTGGTTATATAGGCTGGGTATTTTAGAAGCTGAGCCCCTCTCTGAGGAAGATGGGGAATTTAAAAATATGAAATATAACTAAATAACTGAATACATAAGTAAGTAAGTAAATAAATTGTTCTATGCTACTGAAAATTCCAGGCTTGGATAGGTGTTACGAAGCTAAATCTTCCATGAGTGAGTTCAAACATCATGCTAAATGTATATAGTGTTCTTTGTGATCTAGTCTATGCTCACTTATTCAGTAAACCATGGTTAAAACAAACCATGACTTAGTGTGGTATGTGAACCCAACTTATATTTATGAGCACTAAGCGTAGATGCTATAAATTTGTGACTTAATTCTTCTTGTTAGCAGAAATTGTGTTGCCCTAGGCATGAAGTCTATGTGACCTTTGGCTAATCACTCACTCTGAACGGAATAGGACAACTTGCTGCGGCCAACTTGCCTTGGTCAACTCAGGGCAATCAATTCTCCATGGCCAACTTGCCACAAAACAACTCACTATGGCCAACTCATCCTGGAACAACTTGCTGTGGGACAATTCAACAATTCAATTTAAGTATTTAAAATAATTAAAAGATTATTTTAATTTTTGTCATTCACATTTCATTT